>JBBPKA010000019.1:0-17107 GCA_038088995.1 Guyanaporus albipodus
AATAATAAAATAGAAATAAAATAAGGAAAATATATAGCATTTATAACATATAGATGTCCCTTCTCTTCAAATTCCATCTAGAGCAATAGTGACCAATTGGCCATCATTGCACACAAACTCTATTATCTCCCTTTATTTTATGATATATACTAAAAGACATATACAGACACAGTAAACTTCCTTATTAGATAAATTTCATCCATCTAATATATCTAATCTTGCTTCATCTGCCATTTCAACTGGCACAACATGCATCACTCAACAAGAATGGATAGCTGTTTTAACTGCCTTACAAAATACTAAACAACAACTCACTCAAGTCAATACTAAACAAGCAAGATTTGAAGGTAATCTAAGAGCAGCTGCTAATCAACTAGCCAATGTAGTAATAGCTCAATATAAAGCCAAAAACAACTCAAAGCCACTTCTTAGTTTATACCAATGGGCTGGAACAATATCAAACCTTAATCAAGAACCTTAGCCATTCACATAATCTTTGAAGATAGAAATATTTTCAGATCCTAGAATCTATAATGGATCATCATTTAAGTTTGAAGAATGGTGGACCAAGATCAAGGCATGGATAGATTGCAATCCAAAATAATTTACCATCTAAATCCCAAACCCTTTTAAACCAGGTTGATTTGATATCAAAGTCAATATCAAAGCATGTACTTATATAATCCTATCAAGATTAAAAGGATTTAAAGGCTCACACTTTGCTAAAAATGAAATTGCCAAACTTGTAAACCAAACATCTGAACTTACAAGCTGATGACACCTTATATGGAAGATTAAAGAAATCTTCTGACTTCAATTACAAAAAGATTGGTCAACCCAAGAGATCAGTTAATTCCAACAAGATCACCTCTCCACTAATGCATTTGTATCAAAATGGCAAACTCTTTTCATTCAATCTGGTATCCCAGATATATTTGGAATTTGATTGTTAAAAAATAACATAGAAAAGGACATCATAGAAAATGCTACAATTACAAAGAAGAAAGATATTGGATAAACAAGTGCTCAAAAGAATGTTTGGCCACCTTATATACTATTCAATTAGAACTTGAAGCGGAGCTTGAATTACATGAGGGTAGGTAAATAGATAACCAGATCATATTCTATTGGTTAGAGATAACTAACCTAACTTTTGTATATAGTGTGAAATAAGAGTAACTTATGCTATTGGCTTGACAAAGCAGGGCTGTGGCTTGCTAACTAAGTGATAACTCAGGGCTGAGTCAGAGTGAGTCAGGATGAGTTACTATCTTGCAATAAGGGTTGCATCTGGATTGAGAGTATGATATTATAAATAAGCAATAAGAAATAAGAGTCTAGATCATTGGCTGTATTTGATGGATTTGGACTATGATGTTATGATAACATTATAGATCTGGATGTGCCCATCATGTGACTTGTGATATGATGTGGCTGTGTAAGTCATGTGATCTGTGGAGACTTGAGTTGAAGGGAATGAAGAGACAAGTAAGGGAAAAATAGTGGAAAAATAGAAATAAGAAATATATATAGTATTTATAACACTTCCTATTGGATAATTCCCACTGTCCAGAGGTATAGTGGCAGATTTCCTAGATACTTGGACTTAGAGTGATGCTTACTTTAGTGCTACCAGCCTATTATCTTATTATACTTAACAAATACTGTTTTTAAAGTCTAGTAAAATTCAAATAGTAAGTTGGCCATTTTAAATAGTGTCAAAACTTCCATAGCTTTTCATTCACAAACAGATGGACAAACTGAATAAGTAAATCATAACCTTTGACAATACCTTCATATCTTCACATTTAAAAAACAAAACAAATAAATTGAATGATTATCACTTGCATAATTTTTATATAACTTAAAAAGACAAACTTCTATATAGAAGGCACTCTTCAATGTCACATATTCCTATATCTCCAGACTTGGATTTGAACAACATTAGTTTAAAGCACCTGCCACTAATGACTTTGTTGATCAAATCAAAGATATAGTTGAATAAGTTAAAGAAAATTTGGTAACAGTATAATCCTACATAAAAGCTCAAGCAAATAAACACTGCTCAAATATGCCATAGTATAATATTGGCAAAAAGTCTAACTTTCAATTGAAAATCTAAAACTAACACATGCATTACACAAATTAACAAAATAATAGATCAGACTATATGACATCATTGATATTAAAGAATCAAATATCCATAAACTCCATCTTCCATCATTAATGAAGATCCATCTAGTTATAAATATATTATATATCAAATCATGCAAAGAATATCTTTCTGGCCAATTCACATTTAAACTCAGACCAGTTCTGGTTATAAAAGATTAAAAAAAGCCATATGAAATAAAATATATTATTGATTTAAAATTCAAAGGCAAATGTTTTGAATATCTTATCCATTGGAAAGAATATAAAGATAACAAACATACATGGGAACCAGCTACAAACCTCAAAAATACACCTAATATAGTGGTCAAGTTTCACAAGTTGCAATCAAGTGCACCATATTAACTCCACATGTCTAAAGTACAATTTTTCAACATTTTCTACCATTGTGGAACATCAACTCCTGAATGGTCAATACTTTCTTTCAATTGCCTGGAAGTTGATCTTTAAAAAGGAGATAGTATTACAAATGCTATATATCTCCTTTATTTTTTTTCTTATTTTTTTTCTTATTCTTCTCTTTCTTTCTTTCAACTCAAGTCTCCATAGGTCATATGACTTACACAGCCATATCACATGACAAGTCATATGATAGGCACATCCAGACTCTATGATTTCATCATGACATTACAGTCTAGATCTATTAATACAGCCAACAATCTAAACTCTTGTCTTTTATCACTTATCTATGATATCATACTCTTAACTCTAGTGCAACCCTTATCTCACATTATATACAAAGGTTAGATTAGTTATCTCTGACCAATAGAATATGATCTAGTTATCTATTATCTACCCTAATGTATATTCAAGCTTCACTTTGGAATTTTAATTGAATAATATATAAGGTGGTCAAATTGAAGATATTCCCTCTAGTTTTGTTCTTCTTGGAGTTTCTTCCATTTTCTATTGGATAATTTCCATTGTCTAAAGATATAGTGGTAGTGAAATGGCCAACTTACTATTTGAATCTTGCTAGACTCCAAAGGGCAATATCAATTGAGTGTAATAAAACAATAGACCAGTTGTGCTAAAGTAAGCATCAACTTGAGTCTAGATGTCCAGAAAATCTGCCACTATATCTTCAGGCAGTGGATATTATCTAATAGGAAATAAAAAAAAAACTCCAAAAAAAACAAGACTGGGGAGGACACCTCCAATTTGGCCATCTTATATACTATTCAATTAAAACTCTAAAGTAGAGCTTGAATATATATTAGAATAGATAATAGATAACTGGATTATATTCTATTAGTCAGAGATAACTAACCTAATCTTTATATATAATGCAAGATAAAAGTGATTTATATCATTGGCTTAACAAAGCAGGACTGTGGATTGCTGACTGAGCAATAAGTCAGTGCTGTATTTTGATAAGTCAATATCTTGAAATAAGGGTTGTGCTGGATTGAAGGTATGATATTATAAATAAGCAATAAGAGGTAAGAATCTAGATTATTGGCTATGTTGATGAATCTAAACTATAATGTCATAGGATGTGCCCATCATGTGACTTGTCATGTGATGTGGCTGTGTAAGTTACATGACCTGTGGAAACTCAAGTTGAAGAAAGTGAAGAGGTAAGTAAGGGAAAAATAATAGAAAAATAGCAATAAAATAAGGGAGATATATAGTATTTGTAACAGGCATATTTTCTGAATATCTGGACTTAGGTTGATGCTTACTTCAGCACCTCTAGCCTATTGTTTTATCACACTCACCAATATTGCTCTTTGAAGTCTAGTGGAATTTGAATAATAAGTTGGCCATTTCACTTTTTATTTGTGGTGGATAAATATCAAACTATGGAAACAGATACAACAATGGAGTTCTGACAAACTCCAAGCAATTATTATTCTATCATAACTAGAAAATAATGCCACTTCATTTACTCTCATGTTTTTATAACAATTTGATAGGGAGAAGAACATTTGTAACAGATCTAATGAATATTCCAAGGGACTCTATTATAGAGAATCTGCATGGCCAACATTTGAAAAACTGGAAAAAAATGATCCAAGAATTCTTTCAAATCAATATATTGATATAAAAATCTGAAAAAAACTACAAGCTCTTCACTAGTATAATATATCAATAGCCATATTTCTATAGTGATTTGTAATTCTATAGAAAGAGTTCAGAATCTCTGATGAGCATGCATGAGATATTTTACTCTATAATATCTCCAAACAAATATATGTGAAAGTGTATCAAATAACTCTAGATATTGACTCCCTCAATACTTAAAGACTAGCACAAATATACAAGTACATCAGATGAATGTTTGAGAAAATGGAAGTTGAAAGAGGACTATTGTTTTCAAAGCCCATAACCCATGCAGAAAATCCATGATCACTCTCAGGACTTTCTTTCTTATATCTATCATTTTTTTCCAATTACCACCATCATATCCTTTATTCTTTTGTTTACAATTCACTTTGATCAAAATTCAACCTAGATATGGAGCTTTGATGGACATTGGACAATAAAAAATCAAAGGCCCCTGCTTCAAGTATGAGAAAACTAGATACTTTCAAAATCACTATCTATTCAATATATAAATCCAACAAATTTAGTTAGAGCAATACAACTAAAATGATCAACTTACTACTTGGATCTTAGTCAACTCTAAGAATAATATTAGTTGTTTGCTAATAAGACAATAGGCAGGGATGCTGAAGTAAGCATTAACCTGAGTTAAGGAATCCAGAGAATCCATCACTATATCTCTGAACAGTAAGGATAATCCAGTAGAAAGTAGGAGAAACTCTAAGAAGGACAAGACTAGAGAGAACACCTCCAATTTGGCTACTTTATATACTATTCAATTAGAACTCTGAAGCGGAGCTTGAATTACATGAGGGCAGGTAAATAGATAACTGGATCATATTATATTGGTCAGAGATAACTAACCTAACCCTTGCATATGATATATGATAAGAGTATTTTATGCCATTGGTTTGACAAAGTGAGGCTATGTTGCTGACTGAGCTGCTAACTGAGTGATGAGTTGGTGCTGTGCTTTGGTGAGTCATTATCTTGAGATAAGGGCTGTGCCTGGGTTGAGGATATGATATTATAGATAAGCAATAAAAGATAAGAATCTAGGTTGTTGGCTATGTTGCTGAGTCTAGACTATAATATTATTGGTGACATCATGGATCTGGATGTTCATTATGTGACTTGTCATGTGATGTGGCTGTGTAAGTCACATGACCTGTGAAGACTCAAGTTGAAGGGAATAAAAAGAAGAGTAAGGAAAAAATAGTAGAAAAATAGGAATAAAATAAGGGAGATATATAGCATTTGTAACAACAATTGCTTTGTAAAAGTACCAATCATATCCTTGGAGCAAGCCTCTTGGTTCTCCACCTCCTCCATTACTTCCTATATATCTCTACAAGAAGTCCAACAACAATTGGCATAGTTCTTTTTTATTTTAAAGAAGATAGAAGTATATTAAAATAATCAATTTACTATCTGAATCTTACTAGATTTCAAAGAGCAATATTGATACTTGTAATAAGACAATAGGCTAGAAGTTGCCAAAATAAGCAAGACTTAAGTCCAGATATTCAGGGAATCTGCCACTATATCTCCAATAGTGTAAATTATCCAATAGAAAATGGAGGAAACTCCAAAAAGAATAAGACTGGAGGAAATATCTCCAGTTTGGCTACCTTATATCTATTCAATTAGAGCTCCAAAGCAGAGCTTTAATATATATTAGAGCAGATAAATAGATAACTGGATCATATCCTATTAGTTAGAGATAACTAATCTAATCCTTATATATAATATATAATAAAAGTAACTTGTACCATTGGTCTGATAAGCTAGAGCTGTGGATTACTGACTAAGCAATAACTCAGACTAAGTCATAGTGAGTTATAATGAGTCACTATCTTGAGATAAGGATTGCATCCAGAATTGAATATATGATATTATAGATAAGAGATAAGAGTCTAGATTGTTGACTATATTAATGGGTCTAAATTATGATGTTATAATGATATCATGGATTTAGAATTGTCCATGGTCTGAATGTTCCCATCATATGACTTGTTATATGATTTATGAAGACTCAAGTTGAAAAAAATGAAGAGGAGAGTAAGAGAAAAATAATAATAATAAATAAAAATAAAGTAAAAGAGATATGTAGCATTTGTAATACTATTTTCTTCTTAGAAATTGAACTTTCAGATGATCAAAGGGAAATATTGACCATTTAGGAATCAATTTTTCACAATGGTAAAAAAGATTATACTATAGCTATATGGTGTCAATATGATGCACTTGAATATAATCTATGGAACTTGGCTACTGTGTCTGGTATATCTTTGAAGTTTGTAGCTGATTCCTATATGCATTTATTTTTTTTTGTATCCTTTCTAATGAATAAGATATTCAAAGCATTTGTCCTTGAATTTTAAATCAATAATGTATTCCACTTCATATTGTTCTTTATGATCTTCTATAACTAGAACTGGTCTAGGTTTGTGTTATGAATACTATATCTCTCTTTTATTTTATTTCTATTTTTCTATTATTTTTCCCTTAATTCTTTTTTTATTCTCTTTAGCTTGAGTTTTTATAGGTCATGTGACTTACACAGCCACATCACATGACAAGTCACATGATAGACACATCCAGATCATGAATCACTTTAAATCCATAATGTTACCATGACATTATACTTTCTAAAATAGCCAACTTATTATTTGAATTTTACTAAACTCTAAAAAGCAATATTGATGAATGTGATAAGACAATGGACTAGAAACACTGAAATAAGCATTAAACTGAGTCCAGGTGTCTAGGAAATCTGCCACTATATCTTCAGTTAGTAGATTATCCAATAGAAATGAAAGAAACTCCAAGAAGAATAAGATTAGAAAGAATGTTTTTAATTTGGCTGCCTTATATATTATTCAATTAGAACTTTGAAGTGAAGCTTTAATGTACATTAGGGTAGGTAATAGATAACTGGATTATATCCTATTAGTCAGAGATAACTAATCTAATTTTTGCATATGATATAAAATAAAAGTGACTTATACTATTGGCTTGACAAAGCAAGGCTGTGGATTGCTGACTGAGCAATGAGTCAGTGTTGTGCTTTGATGAGTCACTATCTTGAAATAAGGACTGCACCTTGTTTGAGAGTATGATGTCATAGATAAGTGATAAGAGATATACTAAGCAACAAAATCATTCCAATATTTGTAATATGTTGATTGTGAAGCAAATAACTAGAGTATTTTTGATGCTAGACCCATAGATCCAGATATTATTAGAAAGCTCTGATCAAGGGCTTTCCAAAATTATATACATTGCTTAGGTAATTCTTTCCATATCAATCAATAATGCTAAATTTATTGAATAGTTTTGTTGTTAACTTCTAATTATATCAAAACCAATGATTATAGTAGAATGTTACATAATCATTGGGTCATGTGATGTATAAGAAGTTCAACATGGTACAAATAAACCAGAATACCATCACTTTTTCCACAACCACCACCATAAAATCTCTTTCTACTAATTAAATCAATTAAATTCTTGCTCTTCTGGAATCTAGCCATTTTACTTGTCAAATCTCTACTATTACTGGTTTTGGCCACTCTACTATTCATAGAATATCTGCCAAATACCACCCCAACTCATCCAAGTCCTCTGGCAGCTGTTCATTCCTTATTACTCCTAATATATATTATATCATTTATTTTATTGGAACTGGAAAAGTTGAAAATGCTATTCAAGTTACCAAAACCTTTAGGAGATCAAGAACCATCCCATCTCCTCTCAAACCATCTACTGTCATATTAAAAAAGCTGGTGTTATGAACACTAAGTATCTCTTTTATTTTATTTCTATTTTTCCATTATTTTTCAATTCAAATAGTAGGTTGGCCATTTCAGTCTAGATGTGTCCATCATATGACTTGTCATGTGATATAGCTGTGTAAGTCATGTGACCTGTGGAGACTTAGTTAAAGAGAATAAATAAGGAAAAAAGGAAAAAATAATGAGAAAATAGAAATAAAACAAAAAAAATACATAGTGTTTGTAACATCTAGCATCAAAGATACTCTAGTTATTAGCTTCACAATCAAAATGTTACAAAAACTAAGTCAGTTTTGTTGCTTAGTAAAATGGCCAACTTACTATTTAGATCTTGTTAAATTCCAAAGGCAATATCAATTGGGTGTTGAATAAGACAATAGGCTGGTGGTGCTGAAGTAAACATTAACCTAAGTCCAGATATCTAGAGAATCTGCCATTATACCTCTAGACAGTAGAGATTATTCAATAAGAAGTGGGAAAAACTTCAAGGAGAACAAGACTGGAGGAGACACCTTTAGTTTGGCCACCTTATATACTATTTAATTAGAACTCCAAAGCAGAGCTTAAAAGTACATTAAAGTAGGTAATAGATAACTGGATCATGTCCTATTGATCAGAGATAACTAACCTAACCTTTGTACATAGTACATGAATAAAAGTAACTTATGCCATTGGCTTGACAAAGTGAAGCTGTGGTTGTTGATTGAGTGATGACTCAGAGCTGAGTCATAGTGAGTCAGGATGAGTCAATATCTTGAGATAAGGGTTGCACTAGGATTGAGGATATGATGTCATAAATAGGTGATAAGAGATAAGAGTCTAGGTTGTTGGCTGTGTTGATGTGTCTAGATTGTAATATTATTGATGATGTCATAGGTCTGGATATGTCTATCATGTGACTTGTCATGTGATGTGGCTATGTAAGTCACATAACCTATAGAGACTTGAGTTGGAGAGAATAAAAAGATAAGTAAAGAAAAAATAATAGAAAAATAGAAATAAAATAAAGGAGATATATAGCATTTATAATAGTACTTGTGATATTCTTTTGGAACAAGTTCTTCCACTGGAGTCTCTTTTGGCTTGAGAGAGTCTCTCTTTTTAAAAGCATATATATATTGAATTAAATCCTATTCTTCTGATTCTTGGATGTGTGAATATAAATTTATCATTCAACACTTTATAGTCAATTGGGTATCTTGATAGTTTGACTGTTTCAATTGTCCAATCAATTTTTAGGTTATGGCACTTAAGTCATATATAATTAAGGATGAGCTAATGTTTTCCTAAGTTAGTAACTTTGATGGTAATATATTCACAGTGTCTTTGATAATCAATGAGAATATCTGCTGCATGAGTAATATTTCCAGCAGAGTTTGAGGTTCCATCTACATTATAGACTTTTATTGGTCTTGGGAGCTAGTTGAGAAGTAGTTGGATTTTTTAACCCATGTTCAATCTATGAATATGGTGTTGGCTTCACTATCTAAGAGTGCAGAAGCTGTAACAAATCAATGATGAAATCTAAGGGGGAAAATTCAAATAGACATAATAATATCTTGTTTTGCAAAAGATCTGATCTTGAGATTTTCTAAAAAGGATATATATAAGTTGATTCCTATGGATCTGAATTTTCTGTCTGCTCTTTTCATTGATAATAGCTTGGCTACTTCAACTACTTCAAGAGAATGGATTTTCTCTATGATAAGTTGTACAATATGATCACCTGGATTAACCTTGAATATTTCTATTCCTTGATTGATTAATAGAACCATGAGATTATCTTGGTAATTAGAGTTTATGACTTCTGCACTGATATGGATTCTAGATTTGACTGCTAGATCACTTCTAGAGGTGATTCTTTCATAGGCATTTAACACAATTTATCATAGAGAAAATCCATTCTTTTGAAATAGTTGATGAAACAGCCAACTTACTATTTGAATCTTACTAGACTCCAAGGGCAATATCAATCAATTGCTAATAAGACAATAGGTAGAAAACACTGAAGTAAGCATTAACCTGAGTCAAGGTGTCCAGGAAATTCATCACTAGATCTCTAGACAGTAGAAATAATCCAGTAGAAAGTGGGAGGAACTTTAAAAAGGACAAGATTAGGGGAAATGCCTCCAGTTTGGCCACCTTAAATACTATTCAATTGGAACTCCAAAGCAGAGCTTGAATTACATGAGGGCAGGTAAATAGATAACTGGATCATATCCTATTGATTAGAAATAACTAATCTAACTTTTGCATGTGGTACCTAATAAGAGTAACTTGTGCCATTGGTTTGACAAAGTGAGGCTGTGTCTGCTGACTGAGCAATGAGTCAGAGTGAGTCATGATGAGTTACTATCTTGAGATAAGGGCTGTGCCTGGATTGAAGATATGATGTCATAGATAGGTGATAAGAGATAAGAGTCTAGGTTGTTGGCTGTGTTGATTTGTCTAGATTGTAATATTATTGATATCATTGATGACATCATGGGTCTGGACATGTCCATTATATGACTTGTCATGTGATGTGCCTTTGTAAGTCATGTGACCTATGAAGACTTGAGTTGAAGAGAATAAAATAAGGAGTAAAGGAAAAATAGTGGAAAAATAGGAATAAAATAAGGAAGATATATAGTATTTGTAACAGTTGAAGTAGCTGAGCTACCCACAATGAAAAGAGCAGACAAAAAATTTAGATCCATAAAAATCAACTCATGCACATCTTTCTCCAAAGATCTCAAGATTAGATCCTTTATAAAACAAGACATCATTATGCCTATTCAAATTGCTTCCCTTATATTTCACCATTAATTTATCAAAGCATCTGCTTTATTAGACAGTGGAGCCCATACCATATTCATTGACTGAACATGAGCTAAGAAAATTCAACTACCTTTTAAACAGCTCTCAAGACCTATAAAAATCTATAATGTAGATGGAACTCCAAACTCTGCTAGAAACATCATCCATGTAGCAGAAATCCTCATAAACTATCAAGGACATTGTGAACATGTCACTGCTAAAGTCACCAACTTAGGAAAACACCAACTTATCCTTGATTATATATGGCTTAAGTGCCACAACTTGAAAATTGATTGGACAATCAGAATAGTCAAATTGTCAAGATGTCTAATAGATTGTAATGTATTAAATAATAAATTCACATTTGTACATCAAATTGAATCAGAAGAATGAGATTTAATTCAACACATACACACTCTTAAAAAAAAAGACTCTTCCAAGCCAAAGGAGATCCCACTGGAAGAACTTGTTCCAAAAGAATATCACAAGTATCTCCATGTCTTTTCAAAGAAAGCATCAAAATGCATGCCCCTCAACAAATCATGGAATCATGCCATAGATTTCAAAGATTCTTTTAAGCTAAAAAAAGGTTGAATCATCCCATTATCTCCTGATGAACAACAAGAAGTCACTGATTTCATTGATGACCAACTACAAAAATAATATATCAGACCAAGCAAATTCCTACAAATATTACCAGTATTCTTTGTTTCAAAGAAAGATGGACAAAAAAGAATGGTGTAAGACTATTATTATCTTAATAAACATACTGTCAAACACAACTATCTACTTCTGCTCATTTTTCAACTCATTGACAAGTTTAAAGATGTAAAGCTTTTTAGCAAAATGGACTTACATTGGGGATATAATAACATATGCATTAAAGAAGGTAACAAATGGAAAGCCACTTTCACATGCCACAGAGGATCCTATAAACCACTTGTAATATTCTTTGAACTCTGCAACTTCCCAGCAATATTCCAAATTATGATGAATAAAATATTTGCAGATATGAATACAATAGTTGTCATCTATATGGATGACCTCATGATCTTCATGAAGACTTATGACACAAAAGAATATGACAAAGTAGTTTCTCAAGTTTTCAAACTTTTAGATGAGAATGACCTCTTCATCAAACTTGAAAAGTGTATCTTCAAAACCAAAGAAGTCAAATTCCTTAAAAGGGATCATAAATGAAAATAAAATCAAGATGAACAATACAAAAGTGAAAGCTATCCTCAAATGGCCAACATCTTTCTTCATCAAAGCCATTTGAAGTTTCTTTGGATTAGCAAATTTCTATTGAAGATTTATCAATGGATATTCCAAGTTTGCATGATCTCTCATCAATCTAATCAAGAAAGATACACCATTTGTTTGAACACAATTACAAGAACTGACCTTCAATAAACTCAAGTAAAGATTCACAACAGTACCAATTCTCATATATTCAGATATAGATGCACAATTTCACCTCAAAACCAATGCTTCAGACTTTGCATTAGGAGCAGTGCTCTCTATCCAAATAAATAACAAATGGCATCCAATTGCATTCTTCTTCTATTACTTTAGCTCTGCAGAGTACAACTACCCTATAGTGGATAAAAAGATGCTCAATGTCATCAAATTATTAGAACAATGGCAATATTATCTTGAAGGAGCATATTAAGAACTTAAAATCTGGAATAATCATGTAAACCTTCAATGGTTTATGCAATATTAGAATCTAAATCACAGACAAGCATAATGGACCTAATATCTATCAAGATTCAATTTCAAATCAATTTACAAAGTAGATACTCAAATGGTAAAAGCAGATGCTTTATCCAGAAGAGAAGATCATGCCAATAGAATAGACCAAGACAATCAAGGAATCTATTACAAATGCTATATATCTCCCTTATTTTATTTCTATTTTTTCATTATTTGTCCCTTACTCCATGTTTTATTCTCTTCAACTTGAGTTTTTGTAGGTGATATGACAAGTCACATGATGGACACATCCTGATCCATGACAACATCAATGACATTATAGTCCAGATTCATCAACACAGCCAACAATCTAGACTCTTATCTCTTATCACTTATCTATGATATTATATCCTCAACCCAGGCACAGCCCTTATCTCAAGATAGTGACTCATCATGACTGACTCTGATTCATTGCTCAGTCAGTAGCCATAGCCTTGCTTCATCAAGGCAATGATATAAGTTACTTTTATTATATACTATATACAAGGATTAGATTAGTTATCTCTGACCAATAGGATATGATCCAGTTATCTATTTATCTGCTCTTATATAATTCAAGCTCTGCTTTGGAGTTCCAATTGAATAGTATTTAAGGTGGCCAAATTGGAGGTGTCCCTTCCAGTCTTATCTTTCTTGGAGTTCTTTTCACTTTCTATTGAATTATTTCCACTGTCCAGAGGTATAGTGATGGATTTCCTAAACACCTGGACTCAGGTTAACACTTACTTCAGTGTTCCCTACCTATTGTCTTATCAGCAAACAATTGATATTGCCCTTGGAGTCTAGCAAGATCCAAGTAGTAAATTGACCATTTCAAAATCCAGTTTATTCCTGATTTAATGATCAAAATAGTTCAAATCAATACAGATGACACTTTCATTCTAGAAGAAGTCAAAAAAATCAAAGAACCATACTAAAATAAGCACCATAAACTTATTATACCAGATGATCATAACCTCAAAATGGAAATTCTTTGATTATATCATGATATACCTATCACAGGACATCCAGATTATAATAAAACACTAGAATTGATCCAACAACTATATACATGGCTATAACTCCCAATATTTGTGAAAGATTACATTTCATGCTGTGACTGTTGCACATGATTCAAAGATACAAACCTTGCAACATTAGGAAAACTTCAACCACTCCCTATATCTAATGGATCATGGCAAGACATCTCTTCAATTTCATTATAGATTTGCCAATATCCAACAGATATGACTCCATCCTGGTTGTAATTAATAGATTTTCAAAAGAAATAGAATTTGTATCATGCAACAAGACAATCACTGCACTCAAAATAGTAAAACTCTATTATCTGGAAAATCCATGGCCTTCCCCAAACAATCATCTCAGATTGTGGACCACAATTTTCATTACATATTATAAAAGATTTGTGCAAAAAGCTAGGAATCATGCCAAAACTTTTCATAGCTTTTCATCCACAAACAGATGGACAAATAGAATGCATAAATCATAATCTTCAACAATACTTTCATATCTTCATATCAGAAAAACAACATGAATAAATTGAATGGTTATCAATTGTGCAATTTTCATACAACTAAAAAAGACAAGCTTCTACTCAAAAGACATCTTTTAATGTTATATATTCCCATACACCTCAACTTGGATTTGAACAACATCAATCAAAGGCACCTGCTGCCAATGATTTCATCAAAAAGATTAAAAATATAGTCAAACAAGTCAAACAAAATTTGATGACAGCACAAATATGTATGAAAGTTCAAGCAGATAAACATTGCTCAACAGCACCCCAATATGCTATTGGTGATAAAGTCTGGCTTTCAACAAAAAACTTAAAACTATCTCATGCATCATGCAAATTAACAGAATAATGGATCAGATTATATAACATCATTAACACTAAAGGAATAAATATCTACAAATTCTGCCTTCCTTTATTAATAAAGATTCATCCAGTTGTAAATATATTGTGCATCAAACCATACAAAGAATACCTTCACAGCCAATCCACATTCAAATCCAGACTATTACAAATGTTGAGTATCTTCCTTATTTCATTTCTATTTTTCCATCATTTTTCTCTTACTTCTCTTTTCATTCTCTCTAACTCAAGTCTTCACAGGTCACATGACTTACAAAGGCACATCACATGACAAGTCATATAATGGACATGTCCAGACCCATGATGTCATCAATGATATTATAGCCCAGACCTATCAACATAGCCAATAATCTAGACTCTTATCTTTTATTGCTTATTTATGACATTACACCATCAATCCAAGTGTAGCCATTATCTCAAGAGAGTAACTCATTATGACTCACTCTGACTCATTGCTTAGTCAGCAGCCATAGCCTTGCTTTGTCAAGCCAATGACATAAGTCACTCTTATTATATATCATATGCAAGGGTTAGGTTAACTATCTCTAACCAATAGGATATAATCTAGTTATCTATTTACCTGCTCCCATGTAATTCAAGCTCCACTTTGGAGTTCTAATTGAATAGTATATAAAGCAGCCAAACTAGAGGTGTTCCCTCTAGTCTTGTTATCTTTAGAGTTTTCCCCACTTTCTATTGGATTAATTCCTATTATCTGAAGATATAGTAATGGATTCCCTGGATACCTGGACTCAGATTGATACTTACTTCAGTGCCACCAGCCTATTGTTTTATTCAGCATTTAACTAATACTGCCTTTGAGGTCTAGTAAGATTCAAATAGTAAATTGGCCATTTTAGCTGAATCATATCCTATTGGTCATGAAGAAAGAGTAGGAATATAACACACTCTCTTCTGAGGTGCACATTACAGTGATAGTAAATGTTACAAGTAGAGACTTACTTGTATGTCTTCATAAAGTGCTTGATAGAAGCAAGTGATTATCTCAATAGGTTTTATATTTATAGAATAGTTGAGATAATCAAGAGAAAAGGAAAAGATAGGTATTTCTCCTTGTTTCTTTTAAAGTACAGTAGTTTTTATATATATAGGTAGATAGACTTCATATATATTTATATACAGTATAGATATAAAGGATAATCTAACTCATGATATTGAAGAGCATAGGATATGAGTCATATATTTGGAATGTTCTAGTTTGATTTATAATCAAGTGCTTACTAATGGTGTAACCAAGGCTGTGGTTGCTTATTGATTGTTGAATCATAATTATGATTTGACTTAAATTTCAACAATAGTAAAATACTTCATTAGGATTGTTATTCTAATAATTAGTTAATTTGTTAACCATTAGCACTTCAATACTCCCCATTGCTTGAGATGACCATGTGGCAGTGCAATATTTCCTAATATGAAAAAATTGCAATTTAGTGGACACCAAAACTCATATCTCTTGCTTTCTATGACAAAGTCAACCAAACAAATGTCTGAGACTTTTTTATGGAAGTAGACACAACTACATTACAAATATAGTTTTTGAGTCCTATTTGAAACTTGCACTTTGTAAGCTTGTCTCAAATAAGATTCTTGGTGAATATATTTGCTTTCTATTCTCCAATATCAATATATTTGATATATTCTTCTTGGACTAGATTGGAGGCAAGGAAAATGGCTCCTTAGTTATTAATATATATATAAAATAGTGGAAGTGTCTTTTTTAGTTCTTTAAAAAGTATCTTGATCTAAGAAAGTTGCTTTGTTGCTTCAGTTATTTCAACATATTCTGCTTTTGTTGAAAACAAAGTCATTTTCCTTTATTGCCTTGATAGTCATGAGACTATCCCATCAGCTAGAAAGATACAATAACCAGTGGTTGATTGACAAGTGTCAATATCACCTGTCTAGTTAGTGTCATTGTATGCAAGAAATCCAGATTTAATATTCCCATTATAGATTAAGCATATATCTCTGATACTCATTAGATACTGGACTATATATAGTGCTTGGTTGAGATGTTCTTCAATTGGATTAGCTGAGAATTGTGACATCTTGATTATTGAAAAGGCAAGGTTTGGTCTTGTATCAAGCATAATATATAGGAGTGATCCAATCACTGATCAATAGCAAGTATAAAGTGATGGATTAGAATCTTTAGTAGACAATTGAGGATTATAGCCAGAAGGAAATGGAGTATGATTTGGTTTGCAATTTTGTAATCCAAATTAATTGATAAGCTTTTCAGCATATTTGATCTAATCTAATCTCAGGGTTTGAGAAGATCTATTCCTAGTGATCCACATTTCAAGATATTCTTTGGCTTCTTCTAAATCTCTACTTTCCCATTTTGCCATAAATTCTTGTTTCTTTTGCAAAAGTAAGGTTTGGTTGTTGCCTACAAAAAGAACATTGTTTACATAAATGAGCATGATTATAATATGGAATCCTAAAAAAAATATAGACTATGGTATCTAAATATATCTGAATAAACTTCATTTTAAGAATAGAGTTATGCATGGCTTTGTTCCATTGGAGTGTAGTCTGCTTGAGACTATATATGGTCTTCTTTAATTTGCAAACCTTAATCTCTTTGTCCTTTTGAATAAAACCTTTAGGTTGTGTTATATAAATCTCTTTA
>JBBPKA010000019.1:17117-194701 GCA_038088995.1 Guyanaporus albipodus
TCTTTATCTAGATTTCCAAAGAGAAATGCTGTTTTAACATCCAGAGCTTCAATGTCCTAGTCTTCTAGTGCAGCTAGTGCTAGTAGAAGTTAAATAGTTTTGAACCTTGTAACTGGTGAGAAGATTTCTTCAAAATTTATGCCATAGATTTAAGTAAATCTCTTTGCAATATAGTGAGCTTTCTGTCTACCATTTCCTTTTTCAACAAAGATTCATCTTTCTAAGATAGATTTTTGACCTTTGAATAGATCTGTAAGATCCTAGACTTTTCTATCTAGAAGAGATTTGTATTCTTTCTCACATGCAGTATACTATGGCTTTTAATCTTTGAATGGAAGCTTGACAACATGATATGTCAAAAATTGGTGATGCAATTAACATTAATGCTTTCAAGAAGTGAGCACTCATATTTTGGACTCCTTGATGAAATTGTTCTTAATCTTCTTGATATAAATCCTCAAGTTCTGTTTCATTTGTTGGAACAGATAAAGGATCTCATTCTTATTAAATCATTCTTTCAATTTCAACTAGTCTCCTTAAATCATAGAGATTGTTAGAAAGAGTTCTTTCTCTGCATACTCTTTGAGATCTGTGTGGTAAAGCAGGTGAAGCAGTAGGTAGAGGATGAGAAGCATGAGAGGGAGTGTTAGGAGGATCAGGAGTATTAAATCTAGTTTGAATTTCATCATCTTCTTGTGGTGGATCATCTGGTTGCTGTTTCAAATGAGGATTTCAATTAGAATTCAGATCTTTAAAAAGAATATATAAATCTGGAATAAATTGGTGTTTTTGAGGTTAAACATCCTTCTTCTCAGGTAAATCTTCCTTTTGAAACTCCAGGTCATTATTTCTTCATTTGGGATTTCTACTTGGACTGATTTGTTTTGCTCTTCAGAATAATGTGGAAAGAAAAATTCATTAAAGGTAGTAGTGCTTGCTTCTACATTTTTTCTTAGTTGTGGATCATAGAAGCAGTAATATTTAGTGCCAGTTGGATATCCTATAAAATTTATTTCTTTGACTTCAGGAGATAATTTGTCTTGTCTATCTTCTTGGTGAATAAAGACATAGGCCTGACAGTCAAATACTTTGAGATTTGAAATATTAGATTTCTTGATCTGTAGATCTTATTCAGAGATTGGAGTCATCTATTTTAGTCTTTACATTGGTTGTTGATTGTAAATATATATAGCTGCCTATATAGCATTTTCCTAGAAGAATTTAGATAAATATGCATGATGAATCATGGCATTTATTTTGTCTAGTAGGGTCTAATTAAATCTTTCTACTCAGCCATTCTATTGGAGTTCTCAGGCAACTGTTTTCTAATACTGTATATCTCAAGATATAAGAAATGATGTAAAATCAGTGCCTATATATTTCTCTCCTTGATCCAAATGTAAAGACTTTAGAAAAAGGGCAATCTGTCTTTCTACTAAAGCAAGGAAGGTTTGGAAAGTTTGAAAGGCCTGAGATTTCTTTTTGAGAAAGGCAACATGCACAAAAGATGAGTAATTATCCAAGAAAGTCATTATTCATTTAGACTGATATCTAGAATAGAGAGACATTTCTAGCAGATCTGTATGAACTAGAGCAAGGCAGAGAGTTGACTAAAGCACTGATTCAGGATATGGGATCTAAATTATTTTTATAAGGGGCACATTCTTAATATAATGGCATTCTTTGATATTGGGGAATACTCAACTTAGAGATCTCATCATATATCTTATGAGCATTTCAAATTATATTTATAGATGTGTGTGTAAATCTATAATGCCATAGTCAGTAGAAATCTGATTCCTGCAATTATATGATTAGATCTCTAGATGGTTTAATTTGTAAGGATTAAAACCAATGAAGTCCACTATGAAATAATAAGGGTGATGCCTGTATTGTCAAATAGCCATGTTTGTTCTGAATATTGGTAGCTCTTTGATTGATCTTGGAATAATATTCCAATTTTGTTAATGCTGGTATTGAGAGAAGTTTGTATGAAGAATCAGATGAATACCATACATCTTATAAGATAATAGGTTTTTTATCATAAGAATATAAAATTACATAGCTAGGACCAGTCATTTTCATGACATTACCATTCACTACTTTACAAATCTTCTTTCCATTGCTTAGTAAATGAAATCAATAAGATGAGGGAATATGTGATTAGTTGTACCACTATCAATCATTCACCTGTTTTTCTTCTTTCTATTATCCAATCTATTTTTGATAATCATTGATTAGATAGAATAAGTATAGAAATCATTTTCATAGTTGTAATTCTGATAGTAATTGTCCAAAAAATAGAAAGAGTCCTAATATCCAGGATAGTATCCATCTGGATTCTCTTTTCCTTCTAATTCTTGCAGAGCCTTTGAGTAGTCAATTCTCTTTTTCCATATACCATTTGAATTTCTCCAAATATCACCATAATATCTAGGTGTCAAGTTGAGCTTTATATTTTTTTTGTCTTTCTTTCTCAATTTTTTTTTAAATTTGGAATGGATTGATATTGGCACTTCCTCCTCAGTGAAAGACTAGTTTGATAGAGATTTGAAACTGAAAGGAATCAGTTTTATTGTTCAGTTCCATGTTCAGAAAGGAATACTTTTCTGGTGTAATTGTTGCTTCACTATTGCACATGTCATTATTCTTTTGGCAACCATCTCATGAATCAAAACAAGATTCTTCTTTAATATTCTCCAATATTTGATTGGATAAGGGATTTTTGAGGATCTGTTTCTCTATTGCCATAGAGGCAATATCTATTTCTTCATTCACAAAATGAGCTTTGCCTTTGTTTTTATTAGACTTGGTAGCTTTTTGATGCTGGTAGCATTCATAAGCCTTGGCATTTTCCCCCTTCTTCTTATTCTTTATAGGATTCTTTGATTGAAAGATAGAAGAAGTGGTCTTTTTATTTTTAAACTAGCAGCAATCAGAAGAATAATTCTTTCCATAGTAAGAGCACTTTACATTGGAAGATGCATTCCAGATAGTGCTTGTTTGGTGAGCCTCAGCTTTTGCTGGTCCTCCAATACAATTTTCAAGTGCATGGGCTTGTGTCTATCCTTCACAGTGATGAATTGTTTGCTGTAGATTACTTTCTTGAAATATGATAGCACTTACCTTTTCTATAGTGATTTTTGCACCACTATGGATGAGAGTGGTATATATTGAGGCAAATAATTTTGAGAGTGCATTTAATATAATCATTGCAACAACTTCATTAGAAAGTACAAGTCCAAAGTTTGTTCTCTTATAGATGAGGGCTTTAAAATCCATAACTTGTAGTGCTATATCTTTATTCTTATTAAATTGATAGGCAAGAATATCCTGAAGGATTCTGAAATAATGTACTACACCTTCTAGTTGGTATAATTCTTTAAGTTTATCTTATAGTTCCTTTTCAATGGAATGTTTCTTTTTGGTTATAAGATTTCTTATACCATTAGTTGCTATTTCTAGTCTTGTTTCAACCTTATATTTTGTTGGAACTAGGTTTTGCATGTTTGTCAATAAGAAGCATGCTATTAGGACAGCAGTATGTCAGTCATTGTTTTCTCAAGTGGTATGAAGTTCATCAGAGGTTTGATGTGACCCAAGATCTATTCCATTGATAATATCCCATTGGAACAGAAGGATCAAGATATTTTGAATCTGAATTTGCTAGATTTGATAATTTGAGGGCCCTTTGAGTTGAACAATTTTGTTTGTGATCTCAAATCCAACTTTAATGGTGGCTATTCTTTATTACAGGATAAAAGCTCCTGTCCATAATAGGAAAGGATTAGTATCTGATGGTAATGGTGTAAAAGGAGCAAAAGAAATCCTATCATCATAAATATCATTCTCTTTGAGTATTAATAAAACTTTTTCATAATTTTTATCTGATGAGAATAGAAAAGACTATTTCTCTGATTTTTCTCAGTTTGAAAGAAAAGTGACTTCTTGGCTAGACATATCTTTTAAGGCTTCTTTCTATATCTCCTTTTTAATCTCCATAAAATCTGTCTAGATAGAGATTTTCTATTTAATCTCCACTTTAGTTTATCCATTTAAAATAAGATAACAAAAGGAGTTACATTGATTTCTCTTTCTTGATACCATTCAGGTATTGGTATAGGACAAGTGTCTTTTAGTACTAGGAAACCAAGTGATATAAATAAATGCCTATTCCATAACTCTAAATCCCCTTTGATATGGATTATGAGATGCATGTTTGAAAGAAAAGAATGAATATAGTCTTTTTTGGTACTGGTGATAAAAGCATGAAAGAAAGAGTCAACTCTTCTACTTCTTTCTAAAGTATGGGTGAGTATAAGATGTGGGTTGGTGTAAGAAATGCTGAAATACATCAGCAGTAGCCAATTGTTTGGCATCTTCACAAGAAAGGCACCCAGTTGGGGCCAAATAACTTCTATTTATATTTTTGAAAGTTGACTATACTACTTAATGACAGCTCATCTAGTAGTTGAGAGAGTAGCAATAGACTCTCTTGCTTGATTAAAGAGATGTCAGAGTCAAGTGTGGGATTCCTCAATGACTTTGTAATCTCTTTGCCACTGGTTGGTTGAGCTTGCATGATATTGGATCTGTCTGTACAAGCTTCATTCTAGATTTTGTTGGTGCTCATCTTTTCCTATATGAACCAAAGTAAATCAATTCATCATATCAATATTTTAGACATATAGTCAAAAATAGGATTAAAGGCAATGAAGTTGCACTATATCAATCTGTCAAATTCCCTATTCCAAGTCACTTGAGTGGAAATATCAATTCCTTCAAAGTTTATTATTCCTCTTTGATGTCTTTCTTCTTTCCTGGATTGGTAATATCCATCAATATTCTGAGCCATTATCCAAACATTATCTACCTCATAATATTCCTCAGAATTAGATATGGAAAAAGAAAGGACACTATTTTTATTGTTAAAGGATGGGATAATATTTTTAAAGATGATATCTGGTTTTTTATTTTTATCTTGTTCTTGAATAGTTGTATATTTGATATGATCTCTATTGTAGATCCCAAAGCCTTGATTATGGACTAGAGAGTGAGAAGGTTGTGATAAGTTCTGGTGGGAAAAGCCCATCCAAGATCTTCAAAGATGGAAAAGAGTAACTTGTAACTATATGCAGATCTAGTAAGAACTGTGTTTCTTCCTGCTGGGAATTGAGTGGTATAGGTCCACTGTCCAGTTCTTCTATTAGTATGTCACACCCAAAGACTAGTAAGATTAAGCTTGACATGAGTAGCATGTCAGCTCATATCTCTTAGATAGAAGTCATTTGTTAGATCACTAGTTTGTATATGTGTATGCACTCTCTGGCCATTATGATTGGTTATTTTGTTGTTACAAACACTATATATCTTTCTTATTTTATTTCTATTTTTCCATTACTTTTCCTCTACTCATTTTATCTTTCTCTTTAACTCAAGTTTTCACAGGTCATGTGACTTACACAGCCACGTCACATCACAAGTCACATGATGGACACATCCAAACCTATGATATTATCATAACATTATAGCCCAGATCCATTAACACAGCCAACAACCTAGACTCTTATCACTTATCACTTATCTATAATATTATATCTTCAATCAAGATGCAACCATTATCTCAAGATAGTGACTCATCAAGTCTAGCAAGATCCAAGTAGTAAGTTGGCTATTTCAGTAGAGATCTAGATCTGCAGCATATTCTGATTTGCAAGTTGGGATTTTTGCTTTTTCCAATGTTTTTCAAATTGAAAGTTTCAAAGGTGGAAGGGTTTGCATAGGTTTTTTGGGAGTGGTTTTACAGACTTGAACATTCTAAGGATTTAAGCCTAAGGAGCTTTTCCCTTTTTTTTGATATCTTTAATATTGAAAAAAAACTTTCATTTTTTCATAGTTTATATCTCTAATGGCACAACAAAGGTCTTCATCTTCTAATTTAGAGTCAGAGTCAGAATCTATATCCAAAGCTTAGATTTTCCTAGATTTCTTGAATCTTCAGTCCTTACCTTTGAACTTGCCTTTTGATTTAAGTTCTTTGGCAAACTTTGATCTATTTATTAGATAAACTTGCAAAGGCATGAATTTTTTCTTGTCTTATGACATATGTAACATTCTTTTGAGCACTTTTCTGCCTAATATCCTTCTTCTTTGCAATTGTAGTATTTTGCAATTTCTAATGCATCAACATTCATAGCATATTTATTGTGTCTGAATTGATATAAAGAGAATTTCTTGGGAGATAAGAAGAGACAATACTCTTCTTTTGGTTGGCTAATGTGTTGAATGACTTGCACCATTTCTTCAGCTATGTTTTTTCATTATTTGATTCTTCTATGATGTTTTTTTTTATGTTGTTTTTTAACAGCCAAACTCTGAATTGATCTGGGATGTCAAATTGAATGAAGAGAATTTGCCATTTTAATACAAATGTATTGGTTGAAAGTTGATCTTGTTGAAATCAATTTATCTCTCAGATTGTCCAATCTTTCTGTAATTGGAGCCAAAAGGTCTCTTCAATTTTTCTAGTAAGGCATCACCATGTTGTTAGTTCAGAGATCTGATCTACCAATTTGGTGATTTCATTTTTAGCAAAGTGTGATCCTCTGAATCCTTTTAGCCTTGATAGAATTGCATAGGCATATGCTTTGATATTGACTTTGATGTTGAAATTTCCTGGTTCAACTGCATCTGAAACTTGTATTGTAAACTGCTTTGAATTGTAGTCTATCTATGCTTTTGTTTTAGTCCACTATTCTGTGAACTTTGATGAAGATCCATCATATGTTCTAGAATCTAAGAATACTTCTATCTTTGAAGATCCTACAAATAGTTAAGGTTTTTAATTTTATATTCCTATTCCTACCCATTGATAAAGGCCAAGAAGTTGCTTGGAGTGACTCTTAGCTTTGTGTTGAGCAATAACAGCATTTGATAATTGATTAATAATAGCTCTAAGATCATCTTCAAGTCAATTTCTTTCATTGTTAACTTAAGTGAGTTGCTATTCAGCATTTTGTAATATAGTTAGAATGGCTATCTATTCTTGTTGAGTGATGTGGGCTGTACCACCAGCAGCACTAGGTGAGGCTAGATTAGATATATTGGATAAATAGGATAAGAATATGTATTAACTCAAATAAATTCATACTTGTCTAATAAAGTCTACTGTGTTTGTATATCTCTTTCAATGTATATTATGGGATATAAAGAAACAACAGAATTGATATGTACTAATGGCCAGTTAGTCACCAATACTCTAGATGGGATTTGAAGAGATGGGACTTTTATGTTTTAAAAAGAATAGGATTGGAGTTTTTAATTTTCTTGATTATGTCAAATATATATAATGAGAGAAGTGATAAGAAGGATGATAATAAAGAAGAGAACAATAATTAGGATAATATTCATCAATCACCAATCATTATTATCATTATTGTTTTATAAATTATCAACTATATTGAGGTTAATAGGCACTAGTAATTTGATAGTAAATCTATAGGTATGATTTAAAGCTTTAAAGGAGAAGTGAATGGAAACAGACTGGCTTCCATTCTTAAGAATGGTCAAAACAATAATAGCTATAAAATAAAAGAGATGTGTGAAAGAGATGATGAGAAGTATGAATATAAAATTTATTTGTCTTCATTTAGGATTTCTTCTTCTGTTGAAGAATCTTCTTGCATAGGTTTTGAAGTGAGATTGATTCCTACTTGTGCTGCATAAGCTTTGATCTATTAGACTTTTTCTGCATATATTTTGAGAATTTCTCTTTGTCTTTCTCTTAGGATAGAATGACTGTATTGAGGTAGTTGTTGAGGTGCTTGAAAGTATTCTTTCAAATTATCAACTGTATCTTGGTGAGTAAAGAAAATTTTATTCTAATAAAGGGGAGGAGATCTAGGTTTGACTATGATAAATCTAGTATCTATTATAGTTGTGATGGTAATGGTGAAGTATGTCAAAAAGGAGGTGAGGGCATAAAGTAGAAATATAAGGGCCAAATTTAATACTGGATTTGTAAAGATAAATTCAAATATGGTTAATATAAAAATGAGAACAGAAATGTCTCTTTCTATTTGATACTCAATAGGAATGGTGTTATTATGGTAGTGGATTATGATCTAGGAGTCTCTGTCTATACTCAACAACAATAAGCTGTTGTAAGCTCAATTGAATTTCTTCTCTAATAATATAGTCAATATTTATATTAATTTGTATCTCATGTAGAAGCTCATAGATATCAAAGCCAATAGCTGTGGTGTCTGATCCATGGTGGAGGGAGTTAGGGGTGGGAGCATGGAGTAATATTTTGATGACATATGACTAAAGGATAAGTTCTATATATATATAGAGGGTGGATATGATATGTAATATAAAGCTATTCTTATAGGATACCAGTCTATTAGTTGGCTAAAAGAGGTTAGCAATTTCTTAGAGATAAAGTATGCTGGCAAGTGGCTAAACCAATCAAGCCAGTTAGAAGTTGGTTCATATGCTGGTAGTAGAGATTCAGCAAGCTGTTGCTCATAATCCTCTGGCTTAACATCATTTGAATTGATATTAAAGGTAAATAAGGAGCAAGGCTTAACTTGTTGATAGTCCTGGATGACTTGATGAAGCTCTTCACTCAGCTTGTAGTCTTGAGTTATCCTGTGCTGATGTCAGCTTTTTCTAATAGCTATATACAACTAGTCAATTATAAAATGAGGAGAATTTTTTTCTCCTTTACAACTACAATTGGAACTTCCTATCCAATATTTCTGGTATATGAGGTGCCAAATATGACTTGTAAGAGGATGGACACTAGTACCAGCAAGTGTTAGTTTTGTCTTATAACCTACACCAAGTTGTACTAACTAGTAGCTAACATAGTTGATAGAATGGAATGAGTGTTGAAGATGATAAGTCTTGACAGTGGTAGTGACTTGTTCTAATGAAGGATAAGCCCAGGATAGATGGTGGTAAAGTGGAGATAATAGAAGGAGTAAAGTCTTGTTCTAATAAAACAGCCAATGTACTATTTAAATTTTATTAAACTCCAAAGAGCAATATTAATCAAGTGTGATAAAACAATAGGCTAGAGACATTGAAGTAAGCATTAATCTAAGTCCAAAAAATCACTTCAAGAAGGGATAGAAAAATTTAAGTATATTAAATAACTACTAGAACATGAGTCTGCTCTTTTAAGAGTCTCTTCTAAAGATGTCAGAGATGTGGAAATGAAAACCAGAGGAACAACTGGTACTGGCTCTAATGCACTATATTACAAATATTATGTATCTCTTTTATTTTATTTCTATTTTTTTACTATTTTATTTTATTTATTCTCTTCAACTTAAGTCTCTACAGGTCATGTGACTTACACAGCCACATCACATCACAAGTCACATGATGTGCACATTCAGACTCTATGATGTTATCATAACATCACAGCCCAAACTTATTAATATAGCCAACAATCTAAACTTTTATTATTTATTACTTATCTATGACATCATAACCTCAACCCCAGTGCAACCCTTATCTCAAGATAGTGACTCATCAAAGCATAGCACTGACTCATTGCTTAGTCAGCAATCCATAGCTCTACTTTGTCAAGCCAATGATATAAGTTACTTTTATTTCATATCATATGCAAGAATTAGATTAGTTATCTCTAACCAATAGGATCTGATCTAGTTATCTATTACCTACTCTAATGTATATTAAAGCTCCACTTTGGAGTTCTAATTGAATAGTATATAAAACAACCAAATTGAAGGTGTCTTTTCTAGTCTTATTCTTTTTGGAGTTTTTTCCACTTTCTATTGGATTATTTCTACTATCTGAAGATATAGTGGCAGATTCCCTAGACATCTGAACTCGAGTTGATGCCTACTTCAGCATTCTTAACCTATTGACTTATCACAAGCACAATATTGCTCTTTAAAAATCAATAAGATCTAAATAGTAAGTTGGCCATTTCATTAAGTCAACACTTTACTTTACTTCACCTCCCTATCATACTATCCCATGGACTCATCCTTTTACAAGAACAAGTTACTACACCATTATTAAAACTTATCATCTTTGACAATTACTCTATTCTAACAACTACATTAGCCATTAGTTAATATATTTGATGCAGGTCATAAGACAAGACTGACACTTGCTGGTACTAGTATCTACCCTTTTACAAGTTATCTTTGGCACCTCATATACCAGGAACATTGAATAGAAAGTTCCAATTGTAGTTGTGAAGAAGGAAGACATTTCTTTTATCTGAAATTGACTAGTTGTACATAGCTGTTACAAAAACACTGATATCAGCATAGGATTATACAAGACTATGAGCTGAGTGAAGAACTCCACCAAGTCATCAAAGAATATCAAAGAGTTGAGCCTTGCTCCTCATCTATCCCTTTAAATATCAATTCAAATAATATAAAAATAGAAGATTATAAGCAGCAAATCATTTATTTATCATTACCATTTATATGTAAATAAACATCTGACTGGCCTGATTGGTTTAGCCACTTACCAGCATACTCTACCCCTGAGATATCACTAATTCCTTTCAATCAATTAATAAATTGATACCTTATAAAAATAGCATCATAATTCATATTATATCCATCATTTATATATATTCAACTTCTACCTTCTAGCTACATGTCATAGCTCCCACATCCAACTCTCTTTACCATGAATCAGACACTATAGCTGTTGATTCTGATATCCACAAACTTCTATATGATATATAGATTAATGTAGATATCAACAATATTATTTAAGAAGAAATATAGTTGGGCATACAATAGCTTGCTGCTGCTAAGTACAGATAGGGATAGCCAGACCATAATCTGCCACTGTGACAACACCACCCCTTTCAAGTCCATAGATAAGGATAGAAGATTCAAGAAATCTAGAAAAGTTCAAATCTTAGATATAGATTCAGATTCCAACTTTAAATCAGAAGACTTAGAATTTTCAGAATCAGGAGATGAAAACCTTTCTTATATTATTAGAGGCATGAACTATAAAAAAATAAATGCCTTTTTATTTGATATGAAAGATTCTGAACAAAAAAGCAAACTTCTTTATCTTTAAAACTCCTAATTTTCAAAACATCAGAAAAAGCAAAAATTCCAACCTGTAGATTAGAGCATGCTGCAGATCTAGATCTCTATTCCTTAGAACGGAAAAACATTCTACTAGAACAACAATCTGTTATCAACACTAATATCCAAATGGCAATATCTCTAGATACCTATGGAAGAATTACCTCTAGAAGCAGATCAGCTATTAAATTTAGGATCCACACTAGTGCAAAAGTCATAGACTTTGACTACTGAAGTGATCTCATGGTTCTGTTGCTAAATCAAGGAACAGAAAAATTCAAGGTAAATCAAGGCAATTATATTGTACAATTTATTATAAAGAAAATTCATTCTCTCAAAGTAGTTGAAGTAGCAAAGCTACCTTCAATGAAAAGAGTAGATCAGAAATTCAAATCTATAGAAATTAACTTATGTACTTTCTCATTAGGAGATCTCAAGATTAGATTGTTCTCAAAACAAGACATTATCATATCTATCTGAATTGCCTCTATTCAATTTTATCATAGATTCATCAAAACCTCTATATTTATATATAGTGGAGCCAACACCACATTTTTTGATTAAACATAGGCTAAGAATCCATATTTGTATATCAAATCAAATTAAAAGAACAAGATTCAATTCAACACATATATGCTCTTAAAAGAGAAGACTCTCTCAAACCAAAGGAGATTCTAGTGGAAGAACTTGTTCCAAAAGAATATTACAAGTATCTCCATGTCTTTTCAAAGAAAGAATTAGAGCATATGCCTTTTAAGAAGCCATGAGATCACATAATAGATCTCAAGGATTCTATTGAACCAATGAAAGGTCAAATTATTCCACTTTGCTCTGATGAACAACAAAAAGTCTCTGACTTCATAGATGATTAGTTATGAAAAAGATATATCAGATCTAGCAAATCTTTACAAACATCACCAGTATTCTTTGTTGCAAAGAAATATAGATGAAAAAGAATGGTACAAGACTACCATTACCTTAATAAGCATACTATCAAGAATAACTATCCTTTACTGCTCATATTCCAACTTATTGACAAACTTAAAGATATAAAGCTTTTCACAAAAATGGATTTATGTTGGGAATATAATAATATATGCATTAAAGAAGACAATAAATGAAAAGCCACTTTCACATGCCACAAAGGATTCTATGAACTACTCATAATGTTATTTGGCCTCTGCAATTCCACAACAATATTCCAAACTATAATGAATAAAATATTTGTAGATATAGATGTAACAGTTGTTATTTATATGGACAATCTTATGATTTTCATAAAAATTAATAATACCAGAGAACATGACAAGATAGTTCTCCAAGTCCTCAAACTCTTAGATGAAAATGACCTCTTTGTAAACCTGGAAAAATATATCTTTTGAACCAAAGAAGTCAAATTTCTTGGAATAATTGTAAACAAAAATCAAATCAAGATGGATGGCTAAAAAGTAAAAGCTATTCTTGAATGGCTGACACCTTCCACACTCAAAGCCATCAAAAGCCTCTTTGGCTTAGTCAATTTCTACTGATGCTTCATTAACAGATATTCCAAATTAGCCAGACCACTCATTAATTTAACTAAGAAAGACATACTATTTGTTTGAACTGAATAGCAAGAACTAGCATTCAATATCCCCAAGCAAAAGTTCACCATGGCCCCAGTCCTCATATATCCTGATATAAATGTATAATTCTATTTAAAAATAGATGTCTTATACTTTGCATCAGGTGCAGTGCTTTTTATCTAGATAAATAACAAATGGCATTCAGTTATATATTTCTTCTACTCCTTTAACCTTGTAGTATGCAATTACTCTATAGTGGATAAAGAAATGCTCAGTGTTATATGAGCATTGGAACAATGGTAATACTACATTGAAGAAGTATATCAAGAATTTGAAATCTGAAACAATTATGCAAATCTTTAATGGTTTATGCAACATCAAAATCTAAATCAAAGACAAGCAAGATGGGTCCAATATCTATCAAGATTCAACTTCAAATGGATCCACAAAGCAGGAACTCAAATGATAAAAGTAGATGCTTTATTCAAAAGAGAAGGCCATGCCAATAGAATAGACTAAAACAATCAAGAAATCCAAATCATCTCTAATTCCATAATCAAAAAGATTTATATTGACACAGATGATAAATTCATTCTAGAAAAAGTCTCAAAATTAGAAAAACTCTACTATAACAATCACAACAAACTTATCATCCCAAATAATCATAACTCCAGAATGGAAATCTTATGATTACACCATGATATCCCAATTGTAGGACATCCAGATTATAACAAAACACTAGAATTGATCCAATGATCATATACATGGCCATACCTTCCTACATTTGTAAAAGATTATATTTCATGCTATAATTGCTGCACACAATTCAAGGACTTAAATCTTGCAACATTAGGAAAACTTCAACTACTACCTATACTAGATGGACCATGACAAGACATTCCTGCTGATTTTATCACAGATTTGCCAGAATCCAATGGATATGATTTTATATTGGTGATAGTTGACAGATTTTCAAAAGAAATGGAATTCATGCCTTGCAACAAAAAAATCACTATACTAGAAATAGCAAAACTATATCTTGCACATATATGAAAAATCCATGGCCTATCCTAAACAATAATCTCAGATCATGGACCACAATTTGCATCATATATCATAAAAGATTTGTGCAAAAAGCTTGAAATAATGCCAAAACTTTTCATAGCTTTTCATTCACAAACAGATAGACAAATTGAATAAATGAATTGCAATATACAACAATATCTTTGTATTTTCACTTCTAAAAAACAACACAAATGGATTGAATGGTTACCAATTGCATAGTTCTTATACAAATGAAAAAGGCAAATCTCTATACAGAAGGCATATTTTGATGTTATACATTTCTACATCCCTTAACTTGGATTTGAACATCATCAGTCTAAAACACCTGCTGTTGATAACTTTGTTGATCAAATCAAAGACATAGTCAAATAGATTACATAAAATTTGGTGATAGCACAAACATACATAAAAGCTCAAACAGACAAACATTATTTGAATACATCATAGTATATTATTGGCAATAAAGTCTGACTTTCAATCAAAAATCAAAAATTGCATTGTGCATCATGCAAATTAACAGAATGATGGATCAAACCTTACAACATCATTGATATAAAAGAATCCAACACCTATAAACTTTGCCTTCCTTTCTCAATGAAAATTTATCCAATTGTAAATATATCATGCATCAAACCATACAAAGAATGCCTCTCTAGCCAACCTACATTCAAATCTGGATCAATTCTGATCATAGAAGATTAAGAAGAACAATATGAAGACAACAAATGCACATGAAAACTAGCTGCAAACCTCAAGGACACACCTGAAATAGTAGCAAAGTTCTATAAATTATGACCAAGTACATCTCACTAATTTTGAATATCTGAAGCACAATTTTTTGACATCTTCTACCACTATGGAAAACCAACTTCTAAATGGTTGATACTTCCTTTCAATCATCTAGAAGTCAATCCCTAAAAAGAGGATAGTATTATAAATACTATATATCACCTTTATTTTATTTCTATCTTTCCATTATTTTTCCCTTACTTGCCTCTTCACCTCTTTCAACTGAGTCTCCATAGGTCATGTGACTTGCACAGCTACATCACATGATGGGCACATCCAGATCCTATAACATCCAGCTTAGATCTATCAATACAGCCAATGACCTAGACTTTTATCTCTTATTACTTATCTATGATATTATATTCTCAATCCTGGTATAACCCTTATCTCAAGATAGTGACTCATCAAAGCACAGCACTAACTCATTGCTCAGTTAGCAACCCATAGCCCTGCTTTGTCAAGCCAATGGCATAAGTTACTCTTATCTCACACTATATACAAGAGTTATGTTAGTTATCTCTGACCAATAGAATATGATCTAGTTATCTATTACCATTATAATGTATATTCAAGTTCCACTTCAGAGTTCTAATTGAATAGTATATAAAGTGGCCAAATTGGAGGTATTTTCTCCAGTTTTGTCCTTTTTAGAGTTTTCTCCACTTTCTATTGGGTAATTTTCACTATCTGGAGATATAGTGGTAGATTTCCTGGACATCTGGACTCAAATTGACACTTACTTCAGTGCTTCTAGCCTATTATCTTATCACAATCAATTGATATTGGTTATTAGAGTCTAGTAAGATTCAAATAGTAAATTGGCCATTTTAGTCACAATATAATAGATACTAGATCTATCATAGTCAAACCTAGCACTCCTCTCTCTTATCAGAATAAAATTTCCTTTATTCACCAAGACATAGTTGATAACTTGAGAGAATACTTTCAAGCTCCTCAACAATTGCTTTAATATTTTTATCCTATTCTAAGAGAAAGACAGAAATTTTCACTATCTATAATAAAAAAGCCTGAGATATCAGAGCTTATGCAGTATAAGTAGAAATCAATCTTATCCCAAGATCTATAAAAGAAGAAACTCTCAACAAAAATGAATAAATTTCATATTTACACTTCTCATTCTCTTTTTTGCCATTCTTATTTTCTTTATAGCCATAATTATTTTTGCCATCCTTAAGAATGGAAACCAGCCTGTTTCCATTTTCTTTTCTTTTAAAGTCCCAAATCACACATATATATTCACCATTGAATTGCCAGTATTTGTTGATTTCAACATAGTCAACAACTCTTAGAACAATAACAATAACAATGATTGGTAATGAATATTATCTTAATCATTGTTCTTCTCATCACTTCTCTCACCACATGCTTTCAACACTTTCATCAAGAAAATCAAGATCTCAAAGCTTACCCTTTTCAAGATATAGAAATTCCATGTCTTTAAATCCTATCTAGAGTATTGGTAATCAATTGGCCATCAGTACATACCAATTCTGTAGTCTCATTATATCCCATGGTGTATATTGAGAGAGATATACAGATACAATAAACTTCATTAGATAATCATACTAACTTACCTGAGTTAATATAAATATATCTCTCTATTTTCAATAGCATTCTTTAACATATCTAACCCAGCCTCATCTGAAGCTGCTGCTAGTATAGCATGTATTACTTAATAAGAATGGGTGTTAACTGCCTTACAAAATGCCAAATAGCAACTTAACCAAGCTCAAGCTAAAAGAAATCAACTTAAAGGTGATCTTGTAACTACCATCATACAATTAGCAAATGCTATTACTTTCCAACAAGAAGCTAAGAACCACTCTAAATAACTTCTTGGCTTATATCAATGGATATAAATAGAAACACAAAGTCAAGAATCTCAACCATTCATAGAATCTTTGAAAATAAAAGTATTTTCAGATCCCAGAATCTATGATGGACTAAGACAAAGGCATGGATAGATTGCAATCCAAAGTAATTTATAATGTAAATCCTGAACACAATTAAACCAGGATGTTACAATATCAAAGTCAATATCAAAGCATGTGCCAATGCAATACTATCAAGACTAAAAAAATTCAAAGGATTACACTTTGTTGAGAATAAAATCACCAAATTGGTAGATCAAACATCTGAACTAACAATATGGTGATGACTTACAAGGGAAATTGAAGAAACATTTTGATCTCAATTATAACAGGATTGAACAACTTGAAAGATAAGTCAATTCAAACAAAATTGTCTCTCAATCAATGCATTTGTATCAAAATGGCAAACTCTCTTCATTCAATCTAAAATACCAGATTAATTCAGAGTTTGATTATTAGAAAACAATACAAGAATATCATAGAAAAGATATTCTGAATCAAACAATAAAAGAACACAGCTGAAGAAATTATACAAGTCATTTGACAAATCAATTGAATCAAAAAAGAGTATCACCTCTTCTTCTTTAAAAAGTTTTTCTCATATCAGTCTAGATACAACAAATATGTTATGGACATTGATATATTGAAAATCACAAAATGCTGCAATTGCAAAGAAGGACATTAGACAAACAAGTACTTAAAGGAATATCAAATATATTACAAGATAGGAAGATATTTATATTTTTACAAGTTTCATCCAATGGATAGATTAAACTTTGCTAAGGGATTTATGAAACAACCAACTTACTATTCAGATATTATTAGATTCCAAAGAGCAATATCTGCCACTATACCTTTGGACAATAGGAGTTATTCAATAGAAGGTGGAAAAAACTTCAAGAAGGACAAAACTGGAGGGAGATATCTTTAGTTTGGCCATTTTATATATTATTCAATTGGAACTCCAAAGCAGAGCTTGAATATACATTAGAGTAGGTAATAGATAACTGGATCATATCCTATTGGTTAGAGATAACTAATTTAACCCTTGCACATGGTGTAAAATAAGAGTATCTTATACCATTGGCTTGATAAAGTAGGGCTATGAATTGCTAACTAAGTAATGAGTCAATGCCATGCTTTTGCTAAGTCACTATCTTGAGATAAGGGTTACACTAGGATTGAGAATATAATATAATAGATAAGTGGTAAGTATTACAAATACTACATATCTTCCTTATTTTATTTCTATTTTTCTATTATTTTATTTTACTTTTTTTTTAACTCAAGTCTCCACAGGTCATGTGACTTACACAGCCACAGCACATGACAAGTCACATGATGGGCACACTTAGATCTACAATGTTATCATGACATCACAAGCCCAAATCCATCAACACAATCAATAACTTAGACTTTTATCTCCCATTGCTTATCTATGATATCATATTCTCAACTCCAGTGCAATCCTTATCTCAATATAGTGACTTATCAAAGCACAGTATTGGGTTATCACTCAGTCAGCAATCCATAGCCCTGCTTTGTTAAGCCAATGGCACAAGTCACTCTTATCTTGTATTATATGTAAGAGTTAGATTAGTTACATTTGACCAATAGAATATGATCTAGTTATCTATTATCTACCCTAATATACTTTTAAGCTCCACTTTGGAGTTCTAATTGAATAGTATATAAGGCAGCCAAACTGAAGGTTTTCTTTCCAGTCTTGTCCTTCTTAGAGTTTTTCCTATTTTTTATTGGATTAATCTCCACTATCCAAAGGTATAGTGGCAGATTTCCTAGACACCTGAACTCAGGTTGATGCTTACTTCAGTACCACCAGCCTAATGTCTTATTCAGCATTCAACTGATATTTCCTTTGGAATTTAGCAAGATTCAAATAGTAAATTGGCTGTTTCAGTACAAGATAAAAGTAACTTATGTCATTGGCTTAACAAAGCAGGGCTGTGGATTGCTAATTGAGCAATAACTCAGTGCTGTGCTTTGATGAGTCACTATCTTGAGATAAGGATTGCACCAGAGTTAAGGGTATAATATTATAGATAAGCAATAAAAGATAAAAATCTAAATTATTGGTTGTATTGATAGATTTAGGCTTGTAATGTTATGATGATATCATGGGTCTGGGTGTGCCCATCATGTGACTTGTCATGTGCTGTGGCTGTGTAAGTCACATGACCTGTGGAGACTTGAGTTGAAAAGAATAAAGAGAAAAATAAGGGAAAAATAATGGAAAAATAGAAATAAAATAAGAGAGAGATATAGCATTCATAACATCTGCTCTTTCTAACTCTAATTCTCTTCTTCCAATTGTCTCTATTCCCTGATTTTCTTTGGTGTGTATTTCTATTCTTTTAGATTCTGGCTCTATTTATTTTTTCATTGACTTTTTTTTTATACTTAAACATAAAGCATCTATTATTTCTATATCTCCCTTATTTCTTTGTTTCCTTGACAGCTCCTCTACCACCTTCATATCTTCCACTATAGAGCCAACCCTTACCTTTTCCTCTAAAGAGACCATCTCTGAAATATTTTATATTCTCCTTGAATTCTTTCTGTTTACTTGTTTTAGACTCACTTGCTATAATCTATCAATTGATTGGGTCATGAGTAGCATCTCATTCATGACATATTCAAAATACATGCCAAGCCAGATATTATCATTCATTCTTCTAGGTATTTAGCTTTTTTTTTCTATCTTGGAGTATTTTCTAATTTTCTTCTTTGCTTCTGGACTTTAATGTTCTTCTATCTCCTTTGTTAATGCCACTGTGTTTGCTTGTACATGAAAAATAAAAGGATTAGTCCAGTTCACCATTCATTTTCAGTTTCTAGAAGCAAAAACCCATATTTCCTTTGTTATAGATACTCCTGAGAAATAAATGGACCTCTCTAGAGTTTCTTCAGAGTACCACAAATTTGCCAATGTATTCAGTAAGAATTATACAAATACTCTTTTTTTTCATCACTCCTTTAATTGGAAAATTCTACTCTCTCTCTTCCACTAAATAGTATATTCTCTATAAATTTATTAACAAGCACCTCAATATTGGCTTTATTTGCATCTATTCCTATTTCCATACTGCTCTAATGCTATTTATCAAAAATAAAGATGGCTTACTCTGAAATAACCAACTTACTATATAAATCTTGACTAGACTCCACAGAGGAATATTAATATTACTAATAAAACAATAGGCTAGGTTGCTAAAGTAAGCAAGATCTGAGTCTAGGATATCCAGAGAATCTACCACTAACCTCCAACAGTAGAGATGTCTTTATATATAGTATAGTGGAAAAAACTCCAAGAAGAACAAAATTAGAGAGAATATCTCTAGTTTGGCTGCCTTATATGCTATTCAATTAGAACACTGAAGCAGAGATTTAATATATATTAGAGTAGGTAATAGATAACTGGATTATATTCTATTGGTTCAAGATAACTAACCTAACTCTTGCATATGATGTGACTTGTACCATTTGTTTGACTAACCAGGGCTATGGATTACTGACTGAGCAATGGCTCATGGCTGAATTATAGTGAGTCATAATGAGTCATTATCTTAAGATAAAAATTGCATTCAAGATTCAAAGTATAATGTTATAAATAAGTAATAAATAATAAGTGATAAAAGTCTAGGTTGTTGATTGTGTTGATGGATCTTGTTACAAATGCTACATATCTTTCCTATTTCATTCCTATTTTTTCCATTATTTTTTCCTTACTTATCTTTTCATTTTCTCTAACTCAAGTCTCCACAGGTTATATGACTTACATAGCCACATCACATGACAAGTCACATGATGGGCACATCCAGACCTATGATATCATTATAATATCATAAGTCTAGATCCATCAATATAGCCAACAATCTAAATTCTTATCTTTTATCTCTGATATTATATTTTTAATCCTGGTACAACCCTTATTTCAAGATAGTGACTCATCATGACTCACTCTGACTTAGCCTTGAGCCATTGCTCAGTTAGCAGCCACAGCCTTGCTTTATTAAGCCAATAGCACAAGTTACTTTTATTTTGGACCAATAGAATATAATCTAGTTATCTATTTACCTGCTTTTATATAATTCAAGCTCTACTTTGGAGTTCTAATTGAATAGTATATAAGGTGGCCAAATTAGAGATATTTCTCTCCAGTCTTGTTCTTTATGAAGTCTTCCCCACTTCCTATTGGATAATCCCTACTGTTTGGAGGTATAGTGGCAAATTCTCTGGACACTTGAACTTAGGTTAATGCTCACTTCAGTGTTTCTGCCTATTGTTTTATTTAGCACTTGACTGATATTATCTTTGGAGTCTAGCAAGATCCAAATAGTAAGTTGGCTATTTCAGCTTATATATGATGTCATAAGATATAAAATAAAAGATAAGAAAAGAGCAGAAATAAAAAATAAAAGTTGTGCCTCAATAACAATAAGAGATAAGAGATAACACCATGAGGTATGATGTTATAGTGATATCAGGAGCAAGGTCTTAGATCACATAATAGGATCTGGACCACTAGCACAGCAAAGTACAAAGTATAGAGTATGGATTGTATAGTTTGGCTGCTAGAAGTCTTAAATGTCATTGACTATGAACTAAAATATATAGTATAATAGTAAAGTATATGAAAAATATATAGTAAAGAGTGAAAAGCATAACAAATAGAAGTAACTTATACTACTAATTAATAAAACAGAACTATAAGTGATAATCAAGTAATGACTTGGTTGTGAATTAGTGTAAGTTATGATAAATTTCTATTTGTAAATAAGAGCTATGCTCAGGGTTAAGGATATGATATCATAAATAAAAGATAAAAGTAAGTTATAGATAAAAGTCTGAATTGTGGACTATATTAATAGTCTAGACTATGATGTTATGATAATATTATGGATCTAGAGATGTTTTTGTATTTGGATTTAGACCCTGTGGCTATGTAAGTCATGTGATCTGTTGAGACTCAAGTTGAAAAGAATAGAATATAGAGTTAGGAAAAAATAATGGAAAAATAAGGGAAATATGTAGCATTCATAGCATTTATCTTTTATCTTTCATTTCTACTCCTTTTCTCCTATTCCTTTGCTTCTATTTTATCTCATATCTATGATATCATAGATAAGTAGTTAAATTACCATCCTAATATATAATATAAAGATATAGAGCTGGAATCTTCTATTCTAACTTTGGCTATTTAACTGCTCATCTTACATATATATATTTAAAGCAACCCTTCTCTATTTAATTCCCCTTTTAATAGTTAATAGTCAGATGGTGCCCCATGTAGAAATATAGTGAGTAAAAAAACTATTGCAATAACTAATTCTAATATAGTGTGCAAAGTGCACTGCAATCAGGGGTGGGAATGGTACCTAGCTCTAGTGGGCATAAATATAGTACATACTCTTGGCTACAATAGTGCTCCTAGGATCATGTTATTTGAATCAGGAGTTACAGAGATATACATATTTTAAAACAATAATCTTATTGCAATAGTTTTTTCACTTTTGATAATAAATAGATATTTGAATAGTTCTAGTACTTGGTATAGCCCTCTTTTGCTTTAATCACTGCTTTAATCCTTATAGGCATCCTTTCAATCAATTTCTAATACTTTTTAACTGGTATCTTTTCTCACTTCACCTGAATTCTTTTCTATAACTACACTACTCTATTATCAAAAGTTTTATACTCTCCAAGTCTCCTCTTGATATATCTCCAAAGGTGTTAAATGGAGTTGAGATCAGAAAACTGTGCAGGCCATATCATAGTTTTGAATTTCTATTCATCTAGCCACTCCTTAATCTTTTTGCAAGTATGCTTGAAATCATTGTCTTGCTAAAAGATAATGTCAAAAGAATGGAGATCATAAGACTATAGAGTATTCTGTAGTTCATCCTTCAAAATCTAAAAGTAAAGATCACCATCCATCTTATCATCCATCTTGGCAGCATATTTAACTTCCTGCCAAGTTATATAACTCCATATTATAATAGAATCTCCTTCAAACTTTACAATACTCTCAACCAATCTATCACTAAGTCCCTCACCTGGCTTTTTCCATGCCCATTTGCATTCATCTGACTCTAGGTGATTGATTTTGATCTCATTTGACCAAATGACATACTTTCAGTCTTCTATAGTTCAATTCCTATGAGCATAAGCAAAATCTAAATAAGTCTTGTGATGTTTAACAAAAAGAAAAGAACCCTTCCTCTTGACTATAGCTCTCATTTTAGATCTTTTCAAGTGTTGGCAAATTATATTAGGATTAAGGGGCTGGTTAATAATATTAGAGAGTGTTTTGATAACTTGAATAGTAATTTCTATCTTGCTACTAGAAAAAAAATGGATAGCATATTAAATGTTGGTAAAGGAAAATTTTGATAGATGACCACCAAATGATTTTGCTAGGTCTAGACATTCTCTAGAGTAAAGTCTACATATAGTAGAAATATTGATATCCAATTCAGAGGCAATAAAGCAAGCAAATTGACCAGTATAAAGATTAGCAAGGATAAAAGCTTTGTAATTAGCAGAGAGGAATTTTATGATAATAAAAGTACAATAATAGACACTATTATAACATAAATAGCAAATAATATCTAATCATTTAAAAGTAAAAAAAACTATTGCAATAAGGTTGTTGTTTTAAAATGTATATATCTTTATAACTCCTAATTCAAATAACATGATTCTAGAAGCACTATTGTAGCCAAGAATATGTACTATATTTATGCCCACTAGAGCTAGGTACCATTCCCACCCCTGATTGCAGTGCACTTTATATACTGTATTAGAGTTAGTTATTGCAATGGTTTTTTCACTCACTGTATATGTTATATTATCCAAGGCTTTATTTATCTTGCTACTATGACTATAATAGCTTGAATATCAGTCAATCATATTGGTGATTGGCTATATTTCAAAACTGGTCACTTTCTACTATTCTTATAATTTATACTGTAATTTATCAATAGTTTTAGTAAACTTTAACAATATCTGCTGGATTATCCAGCTTATTTTCAAGTTTGATACTAGGATATATAATAGATCCAGGTAGGACCTAGCATAGTCTCTTATTAACAAGGATTCAAGAACCAAAATGATATCTTCCTGGATCAAGAATTTAAAGAGATAGCTATTATAAATACTATCTCTCTCTCTTATTTTATTTCTATTTTCTCACTATTTTTCCTTTACTCTTCATTTTATTCTCTTCAACTTGAATCTCCACAGGTTATGTGACTTACACAGCCACATCACATAACAAGTTATATAATGAACACATTTAGACCTATGATATTATTATGACATTATAGCCTAGATCCATTAACATAGCCAATGACCTAGACTCTTATCTTTTATTACTTATTTATCATATCATATCCTTTGTTATGAATGCTATGTACATATCTCTCTTATTTTATTTCTATTTCCTTACTATTTTGTCCTTAAACCCATTTTTATTCTCTTCAACTCAGTCTTTACAGGTCATGTGACTTATACAGCCACATCACATGACAAGTCACATGATGGGCACATCCAAATCCCTATGATATTACTATAACATCACAGCCCAGATCCATCAACACAGCCAATAACCTAAACTCTTATATATATTTTTATTATTTATCTATAATATCATATATTTAATCCTAGTACAACTCTTGTCTCAAGATAGTGACTCATTAAAGCACAGCAATGACTTATCACTCAATCAGCAATCCACTAAAATGACCAACTTACTATTTGAATCTTGCTAGACTCCAAAGGTAATATTAGTTGAGTGTTGAATAAGACAATAGGCTGGTGATGCTGAAATAAGTATTAACCTAAATCCAGGTGTTCAAGGAATCTGCCACTATACCTCCAGACAATGGAAATTATCCAATAGAAAATAGGAGAAACTCCAAAAAGAACAAGATTGAAGGAAATACCTCTAGTTTAACTGCTTTATATACTATTCAATTAGAACTCCAAAGTGGAGCTTAAAAGTACATTAGGATAGGTAATAAATAACTGGATTATATTCTATTGGTCAGAGATAATTAACCTAATCCTTGCATATAGTATAAGATAAGAGTGACTTGTGCCATTGGATTGACAAAGTAGGGCTGTAAGTTGCTGACTGAGCAATAACTCAGTGCTGTGCTTTGATGAGTCACTATCTTGAGATAATGGTTATATCAAGATTAAGGATATGATATCATAAACAAGCAATAAAAGATAAAAGTCTAGATTATTGGTTGTGTTTGATGGATCTGGACTATGATATCATGATGTCATGGGTCTAGGTATGTCCATCATGTAACTTGTCATGTGATGTGGCTGTGTAAGTCACATGATCTGTGGAGACTTGACTTAAAGAGATTGAAAAAGGGAATAAGAGAAAAATAGTGGAAAAATAAAGAGAAAATGAAGAAGATATATAGCATTCATAATATCCATAGCTCTACTTTGTCAAGCCAATGGTATAAGTCACTTTTATCTCACATTATATACAAGGGCTAGATTAATTATCTCCAACCAATAGGATATGATCTAGTTATCTATTATCTACATTAATATATATTAAAGCTTCACTTTGGAGTTTTAATTAAATAGTATATAAGGCAGCCACACTGGTGGTGTTTGCTATAGCATATTATGTGATTTGGGACAACACTCAGCTATTGGCTATCTAGCTACTAGAGATAAGAATAAAGAAAGGATCAATATTAACCCACATATGTAAGATGCAAAAGCAAGTGGTCAAAGCTAAAGGACATTGTTCTCAGCCTCAGTCTTATATATTGTATAGCTTATCTATGATATTATAAAGTATATAATAAGAGATAAGATAGAAGCAAGTGAAAATGAGAGATAAGAGTAGTGCCTTAGTAAAGCAATTATGATAAAAGAGATAAGAGATAAGACCATGAGATATAATATTATAGTGACATTATAAAGCTAGGCCTTAGATCATATGATAGAATCTGGACCACTAGTATAGTGAAATCTAAAGTATAGAGTATGATTTGTATAATTTGGCTGATGAAAGTCCTTAATTCCATTAACTATAAACTAAAGTATATAGTAGTATAGTAAAATATATGGTAAAAAGTGAAAAATATAACAAAAAGTAAAAAGTATAATAGTATCCCCTTAGTTTTGTCCTCTTTGGAGTTTTTCCCACTTCCTGTTGGATAATTCTACTACTGGAGATATAATGGCAGATTCTCTAGACATCTGGACTTAGATTAATGCTTACTTTAGTATTTCTAGCCTATTGTCTTATTATATTTATTAATATTGCTCTTTGGAGTCTAGCAAGATTAAAATAGTAAGTTGGTCATTTTAGGGCAGGTATGAAATGAAATATTGAAGTACCAGCTAAAATACCATTAGGAATTACAAGAATTAGTATACTTGGTCAAATCTTAATTGAGTCCTGACCAACTATTAGAATAATAATCCTAATCAAGTATAGTTGGTCAGATCTAATCCTAACCTAATCCTGACCAATTTCCTTATATGGAAATTGATCAAGTCACCACTAATGATTGATAGAACTCAAGTCATTCTAATTTAGATGCTATAAATAAAAATGACTCAATATTAATCAAACCACTATATAGTTATGGTAGTAAGATTAGTCAGCACTTGATTATGAATTAAACTAGAACATTCTAGTATGCTAATTCATATAGCTATGCTTTTCAATATTTGAGTTAGATATCTTTTTATATTAGACTTATATATAAGAATATACAAATATCTATTTACTATATAAATAGAATATTCTATACTGTTTTTGAAATTAACAATTCTATCACTTTTTTCTCACTTTATTCTTCTTAATTGTCTCAACAAGACAAAATTATACAAAGAAGAATAACTACATAGCTTTATCAAGCTATATTGTAAATATCAGCAAGTAAGTCTCTTTGCTAAAAAATTTTTTGCTATAATTGTGCATCTAGTGAAGGAGATTATACTCTACCTCTTTTATTATGGAATGGAAGGCAAAGGAATATCTGCTAACTGATCAAAGAATAGTATTAATAAAGTAAAGAAAAAGTATAGTCATTGAGAATGAGTCAGCACAAAGAAAATAAAAAGTAGAAGAAAAAGAGTCTAGGCAAGGGTTAAACTCTCATATTGGTCAACTATGCCATAGTCATAGTGTCCTATTAGATAAGTATGAAAATAAAGCAAAGGAAATGAATAAAACATAATAGAATACTTCTAAATATAATATGTAATAATAATTTGAAGATCAGAGAAAATTTAATATCAATTCTTTTGCTAACAAAGAAAATTTTCACACCATCCATACTATCTGTCACAAATGCTAAATATCTCCCTTATTTTATTTCTATTTTTTAAATTATTTTTCCCTTATTCCTCTCTTCATTCTCTCTAATTTGAGTTTCTATAGGTCATGTGACTTACACAGCCACATTACATGACAAGTCACATGATGGACATGTCCAGACCCATGATATCATCAATGATATCATAGCCCAAATCCATCAACACAACCAATGACCTAAATTGAAATGGCTAACTTACTACTTGGATCTTAGTTGACTCCAAGGGCAATATTAGTCATTTGCTGATAAGACAATAGGTAGGGACACTGAAGTAAGCATTAACCTGATTCAAGGTGTCCAGGAAATTCATCACTATATCTCCAAACAGTGGTGATAATTCAGTAGAGGGTGGAAAGAACTTCAAAAAGAATAAGATTGGAGGGGACACCTCCAATTTGGCCACTTTATATACTATTCAATTAGAAATCTGAAGTGGAGCTTGAATTACATGAGGGCAGGTAAATAGATAACTGGATCATATCCTATTGGTCAGAAATAACTAATCTAACTCTTATATATGGTGTATGATAAGAGCATCTTATGCCATTAACTTAACAAAGCAAGGCTATGTTGCTGACTGAGCTGCTGACTAAGCAATGAATCAGTGCTGTGCTTTGGTGAGTCATTATCTTGAGATAAGAGCTGCATCTGAATTGAGGGTATAATATCATAGATAAGCAATAAGAGATAAGAGTCTAAATTGTTGGCTATATTGCTAAGTCTAGATTATGATATCATTGGTGACATATGGGTCTGGATGTTCATCATGTGACTTGTCATGTGATCTGTGGAGACTCAAGTTGAAGAGAATAAAGAAGAGGGTAAGGAGAAAATAGTAGAAAAATAGAAATAAAATAAGAGAGAGATATAGTATTTGTAACATGACCCCCTTCTTAAAGATCAACTTCCAGGTGATTGAAAGGAAGTATTGACCTTTCAGGTATTGGTTTTTCACAATAATAGAAGATGTTAAAAAATTATGCTTTAGTTATTTGAAGTTTTCAAGATATACTTGGTTATAACTTGTGGAACAAAGCTACTACATTAGGTGCATCTTTGAGATTTGCAGCTGGTTCCCATATATGTTTATTTTCTTTATAACCTTTTTACTGGATGAGGCATTCAAGACATCTATTCTTGAATCTTGAATCTATAATGAATTCAACTTCATATTGTTCTTCATGATCTTTAGTAACCAAAATTGGTCCAGGTTTAAATGTAGATTGGCCTATAAGATATTCTTTGTATGGTTTAATGTGTGATATGTTTACAACTGGGTGAATTTTTATTGATGATGAAAAGAAAAGTTTATAGGCATTGATTTCTTGTGTCAATGATGTTATATGATCTGATCCATTGTTTTGTTAATTTTTGTGAAGCACATAGTAATTTTAGGTTCTTTGTTGAAAGCCAGACTTTATCACCAATAGCATATTATAGCATTGTTGAGTGATGTTTGTCTGCTTGAACTTTCATTTGTAATTGTGCTTTTGACAAATTATTTTTAACTTGCTTGACAGTTTCTTTGATTTTTTCAACAAAATTATCAGCAGCAAGTGCCTTTGACTGGTGTTGTTTGAATCTAAGTCAAGGTATGTAGGACCATGTAACATCAAAAGATGCCTTTTGTGTTAAAGTTTGCCTTTTTGGATTATAAGAGAATTGTACAATTGATAGCCATTCAATTCATTTGTGTTGCTTCTCTAATATAAGGAGATGAAGATATTGTTGAAGATTGCAATTCATTTATTCTGTTTGTCCATTTCTTTGTAAGTAAAAGGCTATGAAAATTTTTGGCATAATTCCTAGCTTTTTGCACAAACCTTTCATGACATATAATGTAAATTGTGGTCTACAATCTGAGATTATGGTTTGGAGTAGGCCATGGATTTTTCAAATGTGATTGAGATAGAGTTTTGCTGTTTCAAGAGCTGTTATGGTCTTGTGGCATGGCATGAATTCTGTTTCCTTTGAAAATCTATCAGCTACAACCAAGATGGAATTGTATCCATTGAATTTTGATAAATCTGTGATGAAATCTGCTGAGATGTCTTGCCATGATCCATTAGGGATTGGGAGTGGTTAAAGTTTTTCTAGTGTTTTAAGGTTTGAATCCTTGAGTTGTGCACAGTAATCACAGCATAAAATATAGTCTTTTGCAAATATTGGTAATTATGGCCATGTATATGATCATTGAATCAGTTCTAGAGTTTTGTCATAACCTAGGTGTCTTGTGATGGGTATATCATAATATAGTCAAAGGATTTCCAGTTTTAGTTCATAATCATCCAGTATGATAAGTTTGTGGTTGTTGTAACATGGTTTTTATATTTTTGAGACTTTTTTTAAGATAAAAGTGTTATTTGTTGTTACTTGAACTGTCTTGATCATGAATTGGGAATAAGTTGGATTCCTTGATTGTCTTGATCTATTCTATCAGCATGGTCTTTTTATCTGGATAAAGCATTTGCTTTTACCATTTGAGTGCCTGCTTTATAGACACATTTGAAGTTGAATCTTGATAGGTATTGGATTCATTGTGCTTGTCTTCAGTTTAGATTTTGACATTTCATGAACCATTGAAGGTTCACATGATTATTCTATATTTCAAATTCTTGATGTGCCTCTTTAAGGTAATATTACCATTGTTCCAATGCTCTAATAACACTAAGCATTTTCTTGTCTGCTATAGGATAGTTGTGCTCTATAAGGTTAAAGAAGTAAGAGGAGAATGTGACTAGATGCCATTTATTGTTTACTTGAATAAATAAGATTGTACCTAATGCAAAGTCTGAAGCATTTGTTTCAAGGAAAAATTGTACATCTATATCTGGATATGTGAGAATTGGTGCCATAGTGAATCTTTGCTTGAATTTATTAAAGGCTGATTCTTGCACTTGTGTCCAAATAAATGGAATGTCTTTCTTGATTAGATCTATAAAAGATCTTATAAGTTTGAAATATTCACTGATAAATCTTTGGTAGAAGTTTACTAGTCTAAGAAAGCTTCTAACAGCTTTAATAGATTGAGATATTGGCCATTCAAGGATAGCTTTCACTTTCATGTTATCTATTTTAATTCCATTTTTGTTTATGATCATTTCAATAAATTTGACTTTTTTGATTTGAAAGATATACTTTTTAGGTTTGATGAAAAAATCATTCTCATCTAAAAGTTTAAGAACTTAAAGAATTGTTTTGTCATATTCTTTTGTGTTATTTATCTTTGTGAAAATCATGAGTTCATTCATATAGATGACAACTGTTGCATCCATTTCTATGAATATATCATTTATCATTGTTTGGAATGTTGGTGAGGAGTTGCAGAATCCAAAGAACATTATGAGAGGTTCATAGAATCCTCTGTAGCATATGAAAGTGGCTTTCCATTTGTCACCTTCTTTAATATGTATGTTGTTATATCCCTAACATAAGTCCATTTTTGTGAAAAGCTTTGTACCTTTAAGCTTGTCAACAAGTTGGAAGATGAGTAATAATGGGTAGTTGTTCTTGACAATATGTTCATTAAGATATCAGCAATCCTGTACCATTCTTTTTTGCCTGTCTTTCTTTGAGACAAAGAAAACTGATAATATTTGTGGAGACTTACTTGGTCTAATATATCCTTTTCAAAGTTGGTCATTGATGAAGTTGGTTACTTCTTGTTGTTTGTTAGGGAAGAGTGGAATGATTCAACCTTTCTTGAATTCAAAAGAGTCTTTTAGATCTATAGCATAATTCCAAGGTTTTCTAAGGGACATGTATTCTAATTCTTTCTTTAAGAAAACATGGAGATATTGGTAATATTTCTGTGGTACCATTTCTTCTATAGGGGTCTCCTTTGATTTGGAATAGTCTTCCTTTTTGAGGGTTTGGATATATCAAATTGAATCTCATTCTTCTGAGTCTATTTGATATATGAATGCAAATTTATCTTTTAGCATAATACAGTTTATCAGGCATCTTGATAGTTTGACTGTTTTGATTGTCCAATCAATTTCCAGGTTATGGCATTTGAGCCATGTGTAATCAAGGATGAGTTGGTGTTTTCCTAAGTCAGTGACTTCAATAGTGACACATTCACAATGTCCTTGATAATCTATAAGAATTTCTGCTGTGTGAATTATGTTTTCAGTAGAGTTTGGTGTTCTGTCTACATTGTAGACTTTTATTGGTTTTGGAAGCTGTTTGAAGAGTAATTGAATTTTCTTAGCCTATATTTGATCAACAAACATGATGTTGGCTCTACTGTCTAGTAAATCTTGTACCTTGACAAATCAATGGTGAAATATAAGGGGAGCTATTTGGATAGGTATAATGATGTCTTGTTTTGAGAAGGATCTTATTTTGAAATCTTCTGTAAATAAAGTGTTTAAATTAATTCCTGTAGATCTAAATTTGTTGTTTGCTCTTTTTGTCAATAGTAGCTCAGCTACTTTGATTACTTCAAGAGAATGGATTTTCTCTATAATGAATTATGCAATTTAATCACCTGGATTTACCTTAAATGTTTCTATTCCTTGATTTATTAATAGAACCATGAGGTTTTCTTGATAATCAGAGTCTATGACTCCTGTACCAATATAAATTCTAGATTTAATAACTAAACTGCTTCTAGGAGTAATTCTTCCATAGATGTCTAAAAGTATTACTACTTGAATGTTAGTGTCAATGATAGATTGCTGTTCTAGTAGAATTTCTTTAGATTTAGATGAGTAGAGGTCTAGTCCTGCAGCATGTTCTGATCTACAGATTGAAATTTTTGTATTTTCCAATATTTTTTGAATTGGTAGTTTCATAGGTAGAGGGGTTTGTATAATTTGCTTGGAATTTATTTTATAGACTTGAACATTTCAAGGATTTAAGTCTAAGGGGCTTTTCTCTTATGTTTAGAATCTTTCATATCAAAGAAGAATGCCTTCATTTCTTTATAATTTATGCCTCTAATAGCATGGAGAAGGTCTTCATCTCCTGATTGTGAAATTCAGAGTCTTCTAATTCAGAGTTAGAATCCAAATCCATGTCTAAGGCTCAAAATTTTCTTAATTTCTTGAATCTTATGTTCTTATCTTTTGACTTACCTTTTGATCTGAGTTCTTTAGTAAACTTTAATCTATTCATTGGATGAAATTTGCAAAGGTGAGAGTATTATTCTGTCTTATGGCATATGTAATATTCTTTTAAGCATTTGTCTGCCCAATGGCCTTCTTCTTTGCAATTGTAGTATTTTGCAATTTCTAATGCATCTACATCCATATCATATTCATCATGTTTAGATTGATACAAAGAGAATTTATTTGATTGGAAGAAGAGATAGTACTCTTCTTTTGTTTGGCTAATTTGCTAAATTGTTTGAATGGTTTTTTCAATGGTATGCTTTTATTGTCTGATTTAGAATATCTCTTCTATGATGTCCTTTCTTATATTATTTTTGAGTAACCATATTCTGAATTGTTTAAATATATGGGACTGATGGAAGAGAATTTTCCATTTCAATATAAACATGTCTGTTGAGAGGTAATCTTGCTTGAATTGACTAATCTCTCTGATTGCCTAGTCTTTTTGTAATTGTGGTTGGAAGGTTTCTTCAATTTTTCTTGTTATATATCATCAACTTATAAGCTTGGTGGTTCTGTTTATGAGCTTGGCAATTTTGACTTCTACATAGTGTGAACCTTTAAATTCTTTTAATCTTGATAGAATCAGTAATAAAAATTTCTGGTTCTACCATACTTGAGATAGAGTTGGTAAACTATTTTTGATTGTAATTGATCCATGCTCAGATTCTAGTCCACCATTTCTCAAACTTTGATGGAAATCCATCATAGTTTCTAGGGTTTGAAAATACTTCTACTTTCAATAATTCTATGAATGATTGAGGTGATTTTTGACCATGGAGAGTTGTGTTTGTCCATTGGTGGAATCCAAGAAGTTGTTTGGAGCAATTTTCTGCTTCTTGTTACTTATTTACAGCATCATTGAGTTGCTGTGCTGCTATTCTTAGATTAGCTTCTAAGCAGGTTCTCTCCATATTTACCTGAGTAAGTTATTGCTCAGTATTTTGGAGAGCATTTAGAATAGCTATCTATTCTTATTGGGTAATGTGTGCTGATGGAGTGGCAGTTTCAAATAAGGCTGGGTTAAACATGTTGAAAGAATAATGGAGCTTTAACTCAAGGAGTTAATATAATTAGACAATCAACTCTTATATTTGTATATATTTCTCAGTAAATGCCATGGGATATAGTGATATCATAGAGTTTATATATAGTGATGGCCAATTGATCACTACTACTCTAGATGGAATTTGAAAAGATGGACTTCTATGTCTTGAAAGGAGTAAGCTTCTAAGTTTTTAATTTTCTTGATAGAGATATCAAGTATATATGATAAGCATTGAAATGAGAACAATAGTAATAAAAAGAATGACTATGATAAGCAATGAATTCATCAGTTATTAATTATTATTATCATTGTTGTTCCACAAGTTGTCAGCAATATTGAGTTTAATAGATATCAGCGATTCTATTGTGAATCTATAGGTATGATTGGAGGCTTTAAAGGAGAAACAGATAGAAATGGGTTGGTTTCTATTCTTGAGGATTGTCAAAATGATAATTGCTATAAAGCAAATGAGTATTGTGATGGCAAGAATAAGAAGTGGAGTATGCTGGTGAATGGCCATATTAGTTTGGCCAGTCTTGATCTTGTGATGACATTGGATGAGCTAGTTGCTATTTATAATCTTCTGGTTTAACATTATTTAAATTGATGAATAGGGAGGATAAGAAGCAAAGCTCAACTCTATTGTAATTCTTTATGACCTGGCAAAGTTTTTCACTCAGCTAGTAGTCTTGATTTATTCTATGCTGATATCAGCTATTTTCTAATGGCTGTATGCAACTGGTTAATATTAGATAAGCAAAATGTTTTTCTGCTTTACAACTGCAACTGAAACTTCCTATCCAATGTTTCTGGCATATGAGACATCAAATATAACTTGCAAAAGAGTAGACATTTATACCAATAAGCATCAATCTTATGTTATAACCTACACCAAGTGTACTAACTAGTGGCTAATGTCAGTGATTAGAGTAATAAGTGTTAATGATGAAGTGTTGTTAATAGAATAGTCTTATCCTAATGAAGATTAGGATCAAGAAGATAGATGATAGATAGGGATAAAGAAGAGTGGAGGTGGAGATAGGGTAAAGTCTTGTTCTAATAAAACAGCTAACTTACTACTTGAATCTTAGTTGACTCCAAGAATAATATCAGTTATTCACTGATAAGACAATAGGCAGGGATGCTGAAGTAAACATTAATCTAAGTCAAGATGTCTAGGAAATCCATCACTATATCTTTGGATAGTGGAGATAATCCAATAGAAAGTGGAAGGAACTTCAAGAAGAATAAGACTGGAGAAGACACCTCCAATTTGGCCACTTTATATACTATTCAATTAGAAATCTGAAGTAGAGCTTGAATTACATGAGGGCAGGTAAATAGATAACTGAATCATATTCTATTGGTTAGAAATAACTAATCTAATTCTTGTATATAATATATGATAAGAGCATCTTATGCCATTGGCTTGACAAAACAAGGCTATGTTGCTAACTGAGCTGCTGACTGAGCAATGAATCAGTGCTGTGCTTTGATGAGTCATTATATTGAGATAAGGGCTGTGCCTGGATTGAGGATATAATATTATAGATAAGTAATAAGAGATAAGAGTTTAGATCATTGGCTATATTGCTAAGTCTAGACTATAATATTATTGGTGATGTCATGGGTCTGGATGTTCATCATGTGACTTGTCATGTGATGTGGCTGTGTAAGTCACATGACCTGTGAAGACTTGAGTTGAAGGAAATGAAAAGAAGAGTAAGAAGAAAATAGTAGAAAAATAGGAATAAAATAAGGGAGATATATAGTATTTGTAATATAAACTCTTATTTTTTACTACTTATCTATAATATCATATCCTCAATTCAAATGCAGCTATTATCTTAAGATAGTGATTTATTATAACTCACTCTAACTCATTGCTTAGTTAGCAGCTTAGTCAGCATCCACAGCCTTACTTTGTTAAGCCAATAGTACAAGTTACTCTTATCACACACCATGTGTAAGAATTAGATTAACTATCTCTGACCAATAGAGTATGATCCAATTATTTATTTATCTGCCCTCATATAATTCAAGCTGCACTTTGGAATTCCAATTGAATAATATATAAAGTGGCTAAACTAGAGGCATCCCCTCTAGTTTTGTCCTCCTTGGAGTTTCCTTCACTTTCTATTGGATAATCTCTACTATCCAGAGATATAGTGGTAGATTTCCTAGATACCTAGACTCAGGTTGATGCTTACTTCAGTGTCACCAGCCTATTGTCTTGTCAGCACTTGACTGATATTGCCCTTGGAGTCTAGCAAGATCCAAATAGTAAGTTGGCTGTTTCACTATCAGTAGCTTGAGTTCCACTGTTCAATTTGTTTGTAGGTAGTTAAATATTACTGGCATGGATCATAACTGAGCATTAGTGCATGACTGCAATGAGTTGTTAGTGAATATTATTTGAGGGTGTACTATTCTAATAAGACTTATTCTCTGATAGCCTTCTGTTTGTCCAAGCTTTCCATTCACTGAAGTTAATCAATTGTCCTCCAAGGTCCTTGGCAATGAAAATGGTTTCAGTGGTTTCATTGGCTAGCAATCTTGCTGAAGGCCATATGCCATGAAAATCACGAATGAGGAATCTACAGACATGTACTCTGCGACATCTCAGGTTTCTAACATAAACCTATTGTCAGCCATAGACGGCGCTATCTTAATAATTTTCACGTGACAGCGCCCGGCGACCAGTCAGAATGATCGCGCAGGACGCCTTTCCAGCTGGCGACGGACCCGCGAGTGGGTACGATACGCCACCCACTATAAATTTTCTTTTTCCCTTCTAATCCTCACCCCTGTGGAGACGCGCTTCGCTACCGCTCGACTTATCCGTGAACACCCACAGCAACCTTCGATAGGCACGACCGGATATGCTGCCGTGTCGACCAGTTTTAGTCACACACCGCTGGGAACAACGACGTGGGTCGGTCGCGTTCAAGTTCGCGGAGAGGACGGTTCACGTTCATCTCCGTGGTCTAGGCTGTATCCCACCATGACTCCGACTCACCCTGACCACTTTGAACGAATCAACGGATCTTGGCGACAGGCTCGAGCGCCCTGAGATTCATATGGGGATACGTGTCCTCGGTATTACGTACCTCAGTGTTCCATTGCTCCGTTCGACGAATCCGGTTCGGTGCGAGTGCGGGCATCCAGGGGTGGGGTTGGGGTAATGGGTCACGGGCGTTGGAACGACGGCTCGAGGGTTGGTGAGTAGGACTTGGACCCGAGGGACGCACATTGTATCGTCGTGGCCTCATTGGCTCAAACTCTGGGCTCATCAATCATGTCAGCCGACATCGGCCATCATGCCCGCATTCTTGACGGCGGCAAGGCAAGTGTGCGTTTCGCATTGCGTCAAGTGACCTGTGTAGCGTGGGTCGAAACGTGGTCATGTTGGTATTGGCCGCTAAACGAGAATCATTCATGCCGGAGGCCGGCACTCCTACGTCGTTGCATCCAAGTGTTCAAGGGCTGCAGAGTGCGGTTATTTCATTTTCTCTGGAAAGGATAACTGGCGATCACAGATATAGTGGAAGAGATAAACTCATTTGGGCCACGAGGATGTCGCTCCTCCCGCTTCCACCCCTGTCCACTGTCGCCTTCAAGCCGACAGACGACGAGGCTCGGATCAGACACCAGATACCAAAGCCTCGAACGGCCAGGTCACATGTTCCCAACCCACCATCTCGTCTTGACCCTGCCACCCTCCCAATCCCGTCGTTCGATCACCTGATCAGAAGTTCGATTGTATTTCGGTGGCCATGTGTTCGGGAAGGATCATGGGACGAGGGGGGCCTCGTCGAGGCCTTTACGCAATGCCTGCGATACGTCGCGCCAACAAATTTCCCTCAACAGTTGCCGCCTTTCCTGGTTCTTCCATATGCCCCACCTTTTCAGCAAGAAGTCTGTCCGCGTGTTTGTGTTTCGGTAGGGTTGAGTAATCGACTGCCTGGTTCGAGGAAGAACCGTGTCATGTCCGTGCGTCATCGTGACGTGGTCGTCTTCGGGTGAGGAGGGTGGATTATCCTCATTACTCACGCTATCATCTTTTGCAATGTCATCAGACCCTTGGGCGGCCCGGGATCCTACCCGCGTCCCATGGGTTTGCCAGGGTCCAGACGGGCGTTGTGTTGCCTCCTCAACCATCGCTCTATTGCTGTGCCAGCATATCAGTGACAGGTTCCGTGACAGGGCAATTTGGGATCTCACCTGACACCGGCAGGTCAGACCACCCGTCGACGCCTGCAAGAGGCCGAAAGATTGCCGTATGACTCACCGCCCTTCCCGAGCGGTTGACCGGGTCTGAGGGGTTGGGCAAGCAGCACGCCGAATCTGGGTCCACAGGAATGGACCCGAGTGGATGCTCCATCCAGTGGTGTGGACAGTGCCCGCCTTTCGGATTTCGAGGGATGTGACGATCAAGGTGGGGCGTCTGTCCGAGACTTGGAGGCGCATCCCTTTTTCCTTTCTTCAGGGCTGTGCGCCCCACCCATATCTCAGGTCTGCGCTGGGAGCACGACAGCTTCCGATGAGTTCGCGCCAGACTGCCATAGGTGGGTAACGGTAGGTGGGTGAAGGATTGGAAATGAAAATGGGGTGAGGAACACGGTGCACGTCGAAACGTTAACTTACGCCCTTGGCGTGACGATGGATCCGAGCCGTCGGTTTTTTATTTTATTTCTGCTTTATTTTTCTTGACGTGTTAGGGTGTGGTCATTATTAAATAGTGTTATAGACGAGAATTGACCAATGGGACCGACAGACGGAGATGGACATGTAGATTGCCAAAGATGCGTAATAAGAGTACAGCATTGCTACCATTAGCAAAAAGGCCGACTACCCCATTGGACGTGTTCTGAAATGGGTGTCAAATCAGATAGGAACGACCAAGCTCTGTGACTCGGTCACAGAGGCACAACCACAACCCCAGGGTTCCCCCCAAAACCAAGCGTCGTCGCGTTCGAGTGGTTCGTCACATGCGATACTTTCGTTTGAGGGCAGCCCAGGAGAGGGCTGCTGTGCGGTAGCAAGTGACGAACTGGTTCATGTCGTGTTCTGGGACACGATTGATGTCGAGTCGATTCCAGTATCGACAGATGGTATAAACGATGTCGTTTGCGTCGCGATCAGAGCCGCGTCTGTGGTCGTTTGGTTAGCCAAGGACGTGCTGGGTCGAGGAGGGGACTCGCATTGACCAGGCCTTTAGTTTGTCGCGGACAAACTCTGAGAGGGTCAGAAAAGGTACGCCCTTTATCTTCATGGTCGTGGAGGCGTCGAGACGTCGGGGGCCATGCTCCCCGGCGGGTAAAATTTCTATCTGGTGCGAGGGGTGAGCACAGTGGGCGTGGGTAATGCAGGCACGGACCAACCTCGATGGCAGGTATGAGGCGACGATAGGTGGCATGGAGGCTATGGAGAGGGTCAGGAAAGTACTCTGTGTCGAGGGGCGCGTGCGCGTACCGGTTGCTCCACGGGGAGTGGGTGGTAGTAAAGTACTCGTTGTTTGCGACCGCCTGGCGGACGCGACGGAAGGGGTGGGTAGAACCACCCTCGACGATGCAGTAAATCTCCTGTCGTCTTGGGGTGAGCGGGGACGTGTGTGGAGTAGACGGAAGGATGTCACGTACGTCGCAGCGGGGGCTGTCTGACATGACGGCCGTGAGTATGCTGCCATGGAAGGCGTGTGGTATGGCGTGTAGGGAGAGGAGTTGAGAGAGGGCGATGGCAGCCTCGAGAAGTCTCCTAGTGTCAGAGGCCATGACCATGTAGTAAGGGGAGCGTGCATGATAAAAGGAGGACTTGGAAAGCGTAGTATTTGAACTCGAGCCAGGGTGATCTCCATCTGATCCCGCTCGTCGTTGCCGAGATCGGATTTGTCCGATGGCGACCCCCGACTCAAGTGCGGGGCATGTCCAAATCGGGTCAGGGGTAACCCCCTACACTTTTCATCCTTTTTTTTTCAATTTTATTTTCGTGCAAATGTTTTGATGTCCCTCTCGCGCATATCCCCCCACCGTCCCCTCCGTCTCGCCTTTGCCCGACGCCAATTTGCATGGAACGCGTTCAAGTCACCACCACCGTCGCACAGACAACAGTCAGAAGAAGAAGCAAAGGACGCCATCCTCGAAAAAGTCATGAAAAGCAGACTCCCTTCAGATCTTATGCTTCGCTGTATGTGACCCACCTTGACCCTCTTCCAACATGCGTAATCCGTCTCTAGGCACAATCATCGACGAACAAGGTCTGGTTTGGTTCTCTCGTCCGCCACACTGCGTTCCCTGTCGCTCACGACGTAATCGCATCGCCTCCCAGGTGCAGTCAAGAGCATTTCCGGACAGTTCAAGAGGTCAGATTTATGCAACGAACACCGTTTAAACGTAAGTCTCTCAGGATCCCATTCACTCCTCAACGGCACGCACCATCCCCGCTGACGTTCATTACCCAGCCTCGTGACCTCCGCAAAATCGATTCCCGCATTCCAAACTTGGTCCCCACCATCCTCATCCGTAAAGAGGCCATTCTGGTCTGATTCCTCCCATCCTCGCTTTGCCACGCCCACTCATCTTTGCCAGATAAATATATTACATATTAGAGCACTCGTCAAGGCAGATACCGTAGTCCTCTTCGACACGTTTGGCTCAAATGACTCCAGGCTTCATTCCGTATTTTTATACCACCTCGAGGTACGGCTTCTGTGCGGCCACCGTCTTCTTTGGCAGTCTGACTTCTCTTACAGCACAATCTCAAGGCCCGTGGCAGCGGTGCCCCTTACGAATTCAGGTGCGCGTTCATGACCTATTGACTCACATCGTCCTCCAATGGCCATCAGAGCGATAGAGTCCATCCTTCTCTCCGTCCTCAGCGCACTCGAAGCCGAAATGGTCTTCATCCGAAATCTCGTCGGTGGTCTCCTTGCAGAGCTCGAGGACGACATCAATCACGATAAGTTTAAACGACTCCTCCATTACTCGAGACGCCTCGCCGCCTTCAAAAATCGCGCCACGCTGGTATGACTCTCCCCTCGTCTCTCTACCATTCCAGCTTCATCGTTGCACGTAGGTACAAGAAGCCTTGGAAGAAGTGCTCGAACAGGGTTGGTCTCGATCATCGCACCTATCAAGTTTCTCATAATTACGTACAGACGAGGACCTGAACGCAATGTATCTTACGGACAAGAAGAATGGCACTCCTCGTGACATGCACGAGCATGACGAACTAGAGATATTGCTAGAATTCTTTGCCAAACAAGTCGAAGAAATCGTCAACGAAGCGGAAAACATCGAGGTCCGTTGACTCCCAAACCTATTCCAAACCTCAGCTGATCGACATCACAAGGCCAATGTACAATCTACCCAGGAAATCGTCGAACTCATTTTGGACTCAAATCGCAATGCACTACTGGCTTTGGACCTTAAAGTTTGCAAATTCCGTCGATAAAGACAGATTTAGCGTGCTAAGAATACGACCTTTCAGGTCTCAATTGGAACGATGGGTCTTGGATCGGGAGCTCTTGTTGCTGGGCTGTTCGGGATGAACGTATGTGAACGCCACTTGTTCTTTCCCCTTTCTGTTTCGGGCTAATCGAGGTGATATCAAATTTGTAAAGTTACAAAGCCACATGGAAGACATGCCTTACGCGTTCGCCGCGATGTCAGTTGCTTCATCCGCTATCGCGGCGCTAGTTGCCTGGGCTGGTTTCTGGAGGTGATGGAACCCGTTTATCTATTACATCCGAGGCATTCTCCTCACGTCAGCTCCTGCCCCGCAGACTTGCCAAGATACGCAAAGTCGGCTTGACCAATTCGCACACGAGCAAGCGTAGCACTGCCGATTCCAAGCCCCGCGCGCCATGGATACCCCTACCGCTCCGCCACCGAAATCCTGACGGATGGTCGTGAGAATGACTTCGCAAATCGTCGACACGGGTGGTGGCTTGACCCGCGCCTCTGCTTATCGCGTTCGGGTCATACTCTTTTTCTAGACTTGATGGTGGTTGACCGTTGCTGCGCACTGTAGGATCGGAATCAATGAGAGCGCACGCAATTAGACGAGTACGTTACAGAACGAACATTATTATTCATTCTCTGTCGTTTCCAGATCATCTTCTGTCTCAATTCAAAAGGTGTAGATGCGAACGGAATATGCCGATGCTCTTCCTGTGTGTCAGAACCTCGTTCTTCTGAAAGAACGCGCGCAGCCAGCGATGGGACGAGCGGACATCTCCGTCTGCGGGCCACGGCGCAGTTCGGCCGACACGGCCATTGAAAGTCTTTGGCGACGCTGAATTGGTTGCCACAGTTTCAAGAAGTTCGATAATACGACTCCACCACGTTTCCTTTACACGCGCGAGTCACCGTTGTGGGACGACAACCGACGGTGAGACGACCCTGACTGGACGAAGAGCGCAAGAGAAAGAGAAGAGAGAGAGAGCGCGCGCGCAAGATCTGCGATCTCGGACGTCGCGAGCTCCTGACATCGCGTCCGTTCTTGGCACTGCCCACTGCGCCTCGCTTCGGCACTTGGCGCGCGCGCTCAGTAGCCGTAGAAATCGACCGCCGCGGCCAAGGCAGCTGTTGAGTAGTCTTCACTGCATCCCTCTTATCCTCCGTCGGGCTCCTCGGCCGAGCGTGGACGAGGACCATATCTATCCCGGAACGATCCTACCCGACTCGGAGGGCGTATCTGAATTCGATATCAAGCCGGTCTCAAGTTGTCGCTATCTGATTCTTTCGTTCCGCGTGATGGTGACGAGCTTGGAGGAAGAGGGGCACCAGGTTTTAAAACCAAAGTAGGGGGGTGGGAGGAATGAAGATAATCATAAGAGCTATCTTTGCTGCCCCCCCCCTCCGTCTTTGGCTTTGGGTCGCGTCAGGTACACACGACCGCTCGCTTGCTCACATCGCAGGACTCGGTGGCAATTATGACGCGACGGTTTAAGTTGTCTTGCAGAGAGAGGGGAGGGAAACGAAACGGGTACGTCCGAATGTGGCGCCACCCAAAGCTACGCTCACATCTTGACGCGGTGTCGATCCCCCCTCTAAAAAGGGGGGGAGAAGGGGGGAGCAAAACGAAGGCTGCGCAACGCCCAACTGACATAGCTTCCGTGACGCGCGCAGTCGGTCGTACGAGCGCAGTGTGACAAAAGGGTGGGCGAGGTTCGGGGGCGCGGAAGGGGGGTGCTCAAAGTGAGGGGGAGGTCCAAATTCAGAAGACGCACACGCCAATGCGGCGGCAACGACTCGACAGCGGACATCTCCGCTTGTTCCGTCGCCGCGGAACCAAAATCCCGAAAGGTCTCCAAAGCGATCACTTCGCTTTTTTGTTTCCGTCGGGGCCGTTCGTATACAATTGGGTGCGATGCGCGTGCCGCGCGCGCAACGACGAAGACGACGAGGACGCGTTCGATTCCACGGTGGGTCGGATGGATGGCTTGCCAGTGAATCCACGCTAACCGGGACCGACGGAAGCAAAAAGTAGAGTTTGGAACAGATAGGGATGGGGGTCACCCCTCTTCCATGGGGCACTGAACGTAACTGCACCGCGATACGGTCATTTTTTCCCAACGGTCCGCTCGTATCGTATCGCTCCCCCTCCCTCCTACCTCCTCTTCTCTGTCAAAGCGCGCGGTGTCTGGTTTCACGGCGTCTTTCTCTCACTCTCACTTAGTCTTTCTCTCGTCTCGGGGATCGTTCCATTAGGAGCCCAGCATTGCGCGGGACCTGACGAGTATGCGGCACACGCACACACAGCCAGCGTGTGTGCAACCCTACTTCACACCCTATAGAAGCGGACACGGCAGAAGGGAGAGTTGGACGAGCGAGTCGGAATGCGTTCGGGCGAGATCGTGCGTGTTGGGGGGACATCATGCGCCATCCAGATATTAAAAAGAAACCAGTGCAAGTGCTTGTCATGCACAGGTTGGCCTATTTTCAGAGCAAGAGCAAGACCCTTTTGACAATGTATGCGTGCACGCACGCACGCACGCACGCGCGTCCAATGTCACGGCGTCTTCATACTGTTATCTGGGCGAGTTCATGGGTGGGGTGCACGTTTGATAACGACCGGATGTGTGCGTCGATCCGGATCCGGTAGTTCCCTAAGTCGCTCTCCGCAACATCTCTATCAAACGCGACGCACGCGCGGGCGGACGAAGATGTGACGGAAATTCAGAGACACCGGATGGCTCTCATGCGGAGGGGCCTGGAGAGGGAGAACACGAAAAGAAAAAAAAAAAAAAGAGAGAGAAAGAGAGCGTCATATGTCGCAATCGAACAAAAAAGCAAACCTTGCGCGACGAAGCACTCTCGGAAGGTCTAATTTGAAACGAAAAGAATGAGTGAGAGAAGATAGGACGCGGCGCGCGATAACGGAGGACGAACGTGGGACGGCACGATCTTATTGGACGTGGTTATCTCTCTCTGCCTTTCTCTCTTTTCTTTATTATTATTTTTTTTTCACAGACGGGGGCGTATCGTGACGAATCACGGAAGGGTACGTACGAATTACAGGGCGCATGATCATCGAACTACGGCGGGCATACTAGGCAGGTGCACACGTACCCCCCCCCCCTCCGGATGGCATCGTTGGACCGAGTGAACGGGAGAGAGAGATGGAAAAAGACGAGCGGGACCCACGAATCAAAAACGCAACGCAAAAACGACGCGACGCGCGCGCAGATTCAGCGTCACCTAGATTTTCCGAAAAAAAAAAAAAGGCACCGGGAGAGGAAGAAAAAGGTGGAAAAGGGGGAGTTGCCGATAAGCTACATCGATATGCAGAAAAAAAAAGTCCGTGTCCGTGTCCGTGCACCTCCAGAATTAGTGAATCAACGCGTGGTTTGGGTGTGCATCAGAGTGCTGTGTGTGTCCTTTGTTTGCACTTCCTGATCCACGAGCAAGTCGCGATATATGCTGTGAACCAGAGATAGTTCCACGGCGCACTGTACAGCCTGATCCATGGCTCCATCCCAGTCGGAAAAATACGTATCAAACGGAACTGAATACGAAAGAGGAAAGTTAAAGAGCACCGAAATACCAGAACGAAATAAAAAGGAGACGATATACATGACCGAGACCAAAATGGGCGCGGACGACGAGGACGACATGCGGGCACAGCCCCCACGTCTCAATCTTGTTGCGGCAGGGGCATATCTGGCATCAAGTAGTGCACAGGCCGCCCGTCTGCAAAGCTCGCCTTGTGCTGCGAATCCGAATGCGTCCCGTGTGTACCCGTGGTATGTCCCGTTCCATGTGATTGCAAAGATTCGGCACCCGCCGTAAATGTAGATATGGAGTCTGCGTGCTTGTCCTCGACCAACACTGAGGAGTCGTACTGAGGAACAGGTTTTCGCGAGGTGCGCCGTGCAGTCATGGAGACGGCGCCGGCCGATATAGAGCGGTTGACAGCCGTGGGCGTCACGGGCGTCAGTGGATACTCTTCTCTCGGCTGGGCGTACGTGGGCGAGTGTGGGATACGTGCTAGAGCTGGAGAGGGCAAGGTGGGCATCGAGAGACGCTCCGCGCGACGTCGGACGGTGGTTTCCATGGAAGACCGGATCCGCTGCGCTTGCTGCTCGAGGCTTTGAGTGGATGTGCGTAGTGAAGGGACGCGATTTCGGGAACCTTCACATACGGCGGTGGTGGGTGTCTGTATAGAGTACGTAGACGCACGACGGTCGTAATGGATGGGTGTATTCAAAACGTCAAAGGGGCTCATGCCACAAGAAGACGCAGGGGAAACGAGCTTCTCCTCGCTCACCGTGATGACGTCTTCGTCCGACCCACCGGGCGTGCTTGCTGCCGACACCTTCCCACCCGCAGCAACGCCCTGAAGAATGGCCCCTGTCGACTCTGAATGGGAGTGAAAATGGTTGTTCGCGAGGTGAGCTCCACCGCCTGATGGAAGTATGCTGGAGGTGGTGGATAGAAGTGATCCCCACTGCCGGGCCTGGTTTTGGAATCGGCTCGTTTTTCGCTTCCGAGACCACAGACATATTCCTCCAACGATGACCAGAAGAACACCAACGACACCCCCTACGACGCCCCCTACGACGCTACCGACATGCGTGCTGGAAGCCGAAGAAGACGAGGCGCCCAGGCCAGGGGATACCGTGGTGGAAGTTTGCGGTGACGTAGATGTGCTTGTCAGACAGCTGACGTCCGTTCCATTCGAAATGAAGAATGGCGCTGAATTGTTCCTCACGGTCTGCGAGGAGAATACGAAGCCCTGCACCTCGTACCAACCTTGTGTGAGGTCGACCGAGGGCCACGTCCAGGAAAGCGCAGAGGCGTTTGTGTCCGCTAGCTGTTGTTGAATCGTCGAATTGACTGTCTGGTCTTGAGATACGCCGATGTTGGTAATCGACAGCGCCAATGTAGCGTCTTGTCCGCTGTAACTCCACGAAATGAAGCCCGTGGTGCACGTTGTCATGTTCTGAACGGTAAATTTGAGACTTCCCGGAGAAGACGAAGGCTGGGGTGTGGCTGAAGAGCTCTCTGATGAAGTGGTAGAAGCTAGGGTTCGGGACGATGACGAGGGATGGGGAAAGGTGATTGAAAAAGCGGAAGAGGATGAGAGTGAGTCGGTCGAAGACGAGGGCAACGATGGCTCACTGCTTGGTGTTGCAGACATTGTCGTCGTCTGGTGTGTTGACGAGGATGTTCGTGTAGACTCTGGGCCAGGACCCAAGGAGAGCGGTTCTGTGGATATGGGTCCCTGGCGTGCCTCGTGTACGTGAGCAGGCTCAATGGATGCGATCAATGAGGCCAAGTGAAGGCAGGTGCAAACCAGTACGAAGGAGGTGTGCTGAAACGTCATGTTGCCTCCTGAAAGGGAGAATTTTTTTGTCAATAATGTTTCAGAAGCAACGGAAGGAAAAAAGTCAAGGAGACAAGGTACCTGTCTAACCGGCCAGATGAGATGAGCTGACAACCTCCTGAGCCTGCCAAGTCAAAGAGACGGTAGCCGAGGGCAAAGGGATGGCCGACTTTACAAAGGAGGGATGGACAAGATGATGGGCTCGAGAGAGAGAGAGAGAGAATGGACACCAGCGCCGACTCTGGGCTCCGCTCTACAACGATACCCAATTGTGAGTCCATTGACCACGTGCATCATCACGCCCCGAGTCGATCAAATTATATCCGATAATCCGATCATTAGGCCCCTGTGTGGGTCCGATACAGGCGATCATCATATCATCGATATCTCGTTACAACACAAAGAGCACGATAAGATCTGCGTCGGCTAGGCCAGTTTGCCTGCGCATGCACTCTCGATGGCAGAACACAAGGGATGGCAGATAGGCTTCAAGCGTGGAGTACCGTACCTGGTCTCAATGCCAACCAACAAAGATTGTGATATAATGTTCTCAGGCGCGGTGATTGATGCCCGGTTCAATGGTCTAGTGGTTATGATTTCTGTCTTACACACAGAAGGTCCTGAGTTCGACCCTCAGTTGAACCAATTTTTTTTCATGATCTTCTTCCGTTCATTCGCAGGCCCCTACTTTGGATGATCTTTCCGGACGTGCCGGCCTGCCGTCCGCCTGTTTCCCATGTTTCGGACAAAATTTTCTTTTCCTCTAGATGGAACAACTTCCGTCCATTTTCCTCATGCACCTACGCGTTCAGGCCTGCAATGCCCGGTTCTTCCACGGGTAAACTCGACATGAGCTGGTGACATCTGGGAAACCGCCTGTCTGAAGTGATCACACGACCGTTTCAGACCTGAACGAACACGTTCAATAGGGCCATTTGGGCCACGGGCGCAGCCTCCAACCGGCAAGGTTGGTCGTCGCCCTCACAGCCCCCCCGCTTGCTTCGTGAAGCTGACGTTGCTGACAACAAACGTCCATTCGGAGTTCCGCCGTTCCAGAAGGAGGGGTCGAGTAAAGTTGGACAAGATCATTTCCAGCAAGAGAAAAAAAACAGAAATAAAAGACGAAACTCTTGGGTTTTGATATTTCAAATTGCAACGGCGTCGTTCCTGTTTTCTTAAAGAAGCTGAGATACAGAGCATTATCTCCTCCTCGTCTTCTTCTGGACGAGGGGTGCGGCATCGGTCGATTGCGGTTGTAATTCGAATGAGGGGCGTAAGAAGTGTCACTGCACCCGCAGAGATATGTAGAGGTTACGCTGCGCTCTCGGACGGCAGTGAACGCGGGCCATCCCGACGGTGTTTGTGCGAGAGGTACACTCATGAGGGCCGATTTTACGTCCGTCGTGTCACTGATCAGGGTGATCATGCACGAGCCCTCTTTTGTGCGACACATCGAATGCGGGTCCTAGGGTTCACCCACACGCCCTTGCCAAGTTGGATTGGCCGGAACCTACTCATGTCATGACGAAATAATGGCAAAAGAAGAGAAGGAGAAAGCACGAATGCGGACACACGATGTATGGGGTCCCCTCCATGGACAGACCCTCGAGATCGGCGAGATCGGTCTGCTCATCGTAATGGGGTTAGGTCGCGGCTCTCCTGACAACCGCACAGCACCTATTGCACGTTCTTTGCCATCACCGCCTCAGATACGCCATCTCCACGGTCATTGTATAAACAAGAGATTGCGCGACATCGGACAATTACGACCTGTTCGCTCAACGCCGGACCAGGCCGAACCCGAGAGAAGCATCGATTTAGTGACTGTAGATAGTGTAGGGATATCATCGAGAGACGTGCATGTGTGTCATTAGATCCAGTAGCAGGAAGGCCTCGAGCATCAAAGCCTATGCAGGATTAGGAACCAAGAAAAAAAGGAGCAAGAGGTGAAAGAAAAGGGGAAGAGGGGTCATGGTGGGTCGTGAAGGGCGCATTGATGAGTCCAAGGCAAGTCTATGTGGTCTCCGACGTGCATTCCCGGAGCTCCTCCTCCACAGCTTTGCGACCTTCATCCGTGAGCTCGGGTATACCGGAGCTGATATCCTTCTCAAAGTACGTGGGTATAAACCTGACAATCGTGTCAGCTTGTGGTCACAGCCACAACACTCGCCTGCTTACTCTTCACCCTTTCGCTTCCGTTCGCTCGCCTCATCCCGCTGCCTCTGTTCGAGTGCAAGCTTGTGTTTCGTTGCCTCTCCATACTCCTTACTCACAAGCCCAGAAGTGACGTTCTCCCACAACTTTCGACTTTCCTTGGGAAGTTGCTTCTCAAGGGGACGCACGACCTTGGGGACCACGTGGAGTTTCTCGAGGTCGACCAACGTATGGAATTCTGTCGTCGACAACACGGACAAGCTGGAACCCGAGGAATTACGTCTCCACCGGATGCGGTTCCGCCAACACCCATCGAAAAAGGCGACGACACGGGATTGAGGGACATGCTTGACCTTGGTCCATTCCTCGTGTTCCGTCTCATCTTCGTCGTATGTGTGGACAACGCCTTCGACGAGGAAATGGGCCCTCCCAAGCCATGACTAGCAGCGGTCGTGGGTATATTAGGAACACACACTCCGATCAGGCGATCAACGTACCTCCTCCTTGTACTCTATCACCGCACGATAGCTTTCTTTACCTTTTCCACCAGTACATGTGATGATCGTCGAATCCGCAACTGTGATGTAGAAACTCCCTCTCAAAATCCCATTGACGCTGGCAATAGGGTGCGATATGTGGTATTGCTCGCCCTCTCCCGGACCACCGTTGATCCTGATGTAGATCCCCTTGTTGTACGATCCTGGCGCGACGCGCAACGTCGTACCCGAAACCTTTGCTGAGATCTGGTCTATTCCCCCCATTTCGATAGAGCGGGCGGGACAGCTTGCATAATAGGCCGACACGGGTGGGTGGTGCGAAACTTGTTCGGTGATGTACACCACACGGAGAGGGCCTGTCTCTGATCCATCCGCACTGAGGGAAAGGTTGGACACGTGACCAGCAAGGTCAGCATCGGACACTTGCCGAGGCGAAGTAGGAGCAGTCGACGGGCTCGTCTTGTCCTTGGAAAGGAGACTGATTCCACTCCGAGTGCTCTTGGAACTGCGTTCGCTCCGTCCACTCTTGATGCTCAGGGTCTCCGATGGCAATGGGGCAGGAGATAGATGCGGGGAGGTCTGTGATGTATGTGTTCCGAGCACTGGAGGTTGGCTTGAATCTGAAGAATATCGCACGGGGGGTACGTCCCAATGCGCACGGAAATGCTCTCCTAGGACTGAGTTATACGGCTTGCACACTTTACCATGCTGCGCGTGGGAGTGTCAAAATCCCGGCATGTGAGATAAGGGGACGGTCATCACGTACGACGAACTTGAGGTCCTTGGTGAACGTAAAGCGCACCGCAGCGAGCATGCGCTCAAAGGCGTCATCTGAGTCGTTGATGCTATGAGAGGGGAGGTACATGAGCCGAATAAACACAAAACGGCCAAGTACGACGTACGCTGCAAAGAGATCAGGTCGATCAAGGTAATGCCAATACTCCAGGTTTGGCAATGGTTCAAGCAAGGAAGCCGGAAGGGATAAGCGCCTGGGATGAACGGTGAGTGAGCGGGCCAGTGGCTAGGCGTGTGATGATTGCGCAGCACGCACATCGCAGCGATGTCCTTCACACCAAGGCACTTCTTGACAAGCTGTACGATCATTTTTAGCTTTCCACCCTCCCCGGAGTCAGTAGACTCTTCTGGAAGAGAGATGGGAGTGCCTGGCGCATCTTCGTCGATGGCAAGAGTAGGATCAGTGGTTGGGGTGAGTTCGTCCTTGCCGTCGGCCATGATGTGCTCGCAGTGACCGTAAGGGCTCAAGTGAAAGTCGAAAGGAGGAGAAAAACGGTTGAATGAAGGAAGAAAAAAATGTTTTCTGGGGGACGTGTACGCAAGGTGGTGGTGCTGGAGGAGAGCCTGCGGTGGCCACACGTGCGCTTGTCAAAAACGCCTCGACAAAGAAGTATTTACAAAACAGGCAACTTGGCAAAAAAAAAGCATTCTGAAGGACTTCACAGCTGGAACATGTTGAGCTTTGGGAAGAGTTTGACAGGGTATCTGTAATAGGACTGGGGAAAGAGCGGCCCTTCTCGTTACTGAATCCGTAGACTTGGTCAAGGCTGTTGACGGAGACCCCGGGCCGTGACCCGCCCTACTATCTCTGCTGGTGACTATAAGTACAGGTACTACACGTGTATTTAAGAGACAAGTACCACGACCAGTCTTTCTCCATTGCAAGTACACATGTTACTGAGATGCTTCCAAATATGTATGAGTTCGTGTGGCACGTGAGACGACTGAGAGGTTTGAGAAACAAGGCTGCGTGGCAGATACTGTGACTGCGACCTTTAGACGGGCTTGACTGTCCCGTCCTCGGCGTCCTTCTCCTTCTCTTCTCTCCTCGGTATCGATGGTGGAAGACAAGTACATCGGGCTGGCTCTCGCTGTCTCCAGCTCGATCGCCATCGGAACAAGTTTCATTATTACAAAGAAGGCGAGCAACGAGCTAGTCACTTGGTTTCTACTTCAAAAGCTGATTCGTGCGCGTCCTAGGGCCTCACAGATGCCAGCGCACGAAGCTCGTCCTACACCTCCGCCTCCGATAATTACGCCTACCTTCGGAATCCAACGTGGTGGGCAGGCATATCCACTCGTACGTCCTTCCTTCCCCTTTGTGATTCTCATCAGACTCACTCGCCACGACACCTCGCTTCCGAACAGTGGTCTTGGGCGAAAGTGAGTTTTTAGTCAAGATAGGGTCCTCTGTCGCTCATGTCATGTCGTGCCAGTCGCAAATTTCGCTGCCTACACCTTCGCACCACCGATACTAGTCACGCCGTTGGGTGCATTGAGCGTCCTTATTGGGTCGGTTCATTCTATTTCTTGGTGCTCTCAAACTTGACACCACACAGTGCAGTGCTCGCATCGTTTTTGTTGAACGAAGAACTAGGTCACCTCGGTCGAACAGGTTGTGCACTATGCCTAATCGGTTCTATCATTATCGTCCTGCATGCACCACCGGACAAGGAAATCGAAACAGTTGATGAAATCCTTCACTATGCCATACAGCCAGGTACACGGAGTGTCACGTCTTGCTTCGGCCAACTGCTAATTCGGTGCAGGCTTCATGTTGTACTGCCTCACCGTCTTCATCTTCTCGTTGGTCATGATTTATAACATTGTACCTCGCTACGGTCGTTCGACTCCTTTGGTGTACATCTCCATATGCTCTCTCGTCGGTTCCGTCTCCGTCATGGCGATCAAAGGATTTGGCGTCGCCGTCAAACTCACCCTAGGTGGAAACAACCAATTCACGCATCCAAGCACGTACGTCTTCGGCATCGTCGTCGTAAGCTGCATTTTGGTACAGATGAACTACTTCAACAAGGCCCTCGACACCTTTTCCACGAACGTGTACGTCCGTCCGCCTCGTCCGTCCTGACGACGACCCCCCTCACCCGCACTTCTGGCTAGCGTGAACCCGATGTACTACGTCGGCTTCTCCACCGCGACGATCGTCGCGTCCCTCATCCTGTTCCAAGGATTCAACACTACCGACGGTACGAACACGGTCACATTGCTCGCCGGGTTCATCGTCACCTTTCTCGGCGTCCATCTGCTCAATCTCTCGCGAAAGCCCGACCCCCCGATGGCCAACGGCCACTCAGCACTCGAGAGCGGGCTGATGAACCCGCGCATGAGCCTCCAGGGCCGGCCCTCGCTCGATGGCTGGGGAGGCACTTCCGAGCTGCGATCCGACGGTGTCCTCCATTCGGCCGGACACGGTCGCCGAAGCTCGCTCTATCGCGCGCAGAGCAACACGCTGTTCAGCGCGTTCGAGGAGGAAGGTGGTGGCGTCGTCAGCATGCCCCTCTCTCAGGTCCGCGAGGGCGAAGAGGAGGGCGGGGAGGACCTAGATGGCACGGAGGACGACAGCGATGCAGACGAACGGACACGACTGCATTCCGAACATCGTGTACGGCCGAGCCCGTCTAGAAGCCATAGCAGTTCTCCCCAGGCGCTGCAGGGCAGTGCGAGAGCACCACTTCGGGTAACTTGAAAAAGACGAGGGGGGGCGTCGTCGATTGCCACTGCGCACGCGTACATACCGAGACGGACTACAGCTACTTTAGATTTACATCTATACCTTACTTTGTGCAAGTTTGCACACGCGTCGTCTCTGAGCGAGGTTCCCATGCGAAGGTTCATACCGTGAGACGAGCAACCGGTGTCTTTCGTCATGTCTATGGGTCAAAGGGTCGACACCCCCTTGCAAAAAGTGAGGAAAAATAATGGCCGGCGGAGACAGCAGCCTTACGCGGGAACAAGCGGTCTTCATTCTCTGAGCGCATGGCACGTATACTCAATAAACGATCGATGGAAAAGAAGGATCAACCACCGGCGTCTTTTCCCACTGAGCAGGAATGGCCTCGGACCAAGAGCTGAGATGAGGCATAGGGGGCGTTAAGGCGATGCACAGGTCGCCTTCTCCCGCTGAGGGTGAGATTTTCAGAATGGTGGCCTGCACCTAGAGTTTTTGTCAATGGACGAGGTGTTCATCTAAACAGCACGCCCGTCTCGCACAAGCGACGTTGGTAGCGTGGACGTCGACGAGGTGGTGCGGTCCGTACATCCAATTGTTCGTGTAGGTTAGTTCGACCTTGTTGCATCCCACGATTCAACCACACGGCAAGGACGTTTCAAAGGATGAATTCTCGGAAGAGTTTTGCTCCCAAGGAGATGAAAGAACCAAGGCGCGCATCGTCAGCCGATCACTTGAGGAAATGTAACGTGTTCGGATGTCCGAGGGAATTTCTGGAATGCAGGGAGTGAGAGACGTTTCTGAGAGTCAGGGTGAGCTAACACATACCCTTTTCTCTGTACGAGGCAGTCTGCTAAACGAAGACCAGCGGACACAGCATACCAGCGATCCCCGAAGGGTCATTACTCGCGGCTGATCTAAACGCAAGACAAGGTTGTGATGTAAGGATGCTGGGTTCATCAAAAGAGGGCTCAAAACGAGGGGATTATGACCATATATGCACAATCGTCGCACTTGACACCATTTCAATAGAAACGTAAAACGCTGCAGAAGTGTCCGTTATAAACTGCGACGACGTAAAACAAACGTTAGGGTGTCTGATCACGCACGCGATCAAAAAATATTCGTATGCGTGGCGTCTCTCTACTACGTCGAGTAACAACGACCGACATTTCCGCCAAGGTCTGCAGAGTGCGACTTGACGTAAGAAGCGTTGCGGCCCGCGACGAAAGCAATCCGACGGGGGCGGACAGGCACAGGGCCAAAGTGTAATCGGTCACAGTGTATCTTATCTGAGGTCGCCAGCACTCTGTGCACGACAAGACATATGCATAATCAGTACTGGAGTTTAGGGATGAAAGAGTACAGACCATGCGCGGAAAATACGATTGCCAACACGAATTCGCTTCACGACTGTCGAGTTGAGTCACGAGACATGAAGCGAAGTGCCCGTTGTTTTATCGTGCAACTGCGGGGGAGCTGCATGTGTGTCAGAAATACCGAAGAGGCAAGAAATTAATCAACCAATTTTGCAAACCCAAGTGGGCCATGCGTACCACTTCTCAGCCGGTTGAGCAGTGCTACGAAGGTGAGTCCGAATTGAAGGAAAACCGTTAGTCCTACACTTGGCTTGTTGTTTGATGATGAACTTGTCTGTTTGTGTACATTTGTTACATACTGTAGATCGTGAGTCTTTCAATGATCCTTGGCCTCTTCCCGCCGGGATTCTGACAGGTCCATACGATCAAACATCTCACTACACGAGAGGAAGCACGATCTCGGGGACATATACACGCACCCAAAGACGCCGCGCGGCCATTTCGACGCGTGGGGGTTTTCGTGGCCGTGTCGCGCGATCTCAACTACGTGTTCAGTTCGCCGAGGCCCACGCGTTCCTACGTGTGTGACTTCGCTTCACCATCTTCCGTGACCTCGTGCGACTGGTCATGTTGACATTCGTGCGAGACAGGCGTCGCGCACACCAGAAAATGACATTGATTTTCTAAATGGTGCGGGTTCCGCCACTCGGAATAACATTCACCGCATGGATTCACAAAGTCCGAGAACTGTTTCGGATAGCATGAATCGTGAAGCTCGACTCACAGTGCCTTACCTTCTGGAATCCCAAGTTAGACGAGGACGACCACAGGAATCCTCAGTTGTGGATTCGAGTTAGTAGAAACTGATTGGTACTCATTCATTTATTCTGATTCACGTTTGAGGCAGGAATTTGTTCCGAACACGGTGGCCCTGCACTTTCCGAGGTACTCAACTCGGCATTTCCCGGAGCCATCTTGGCCGTTGATCATCAACATGGATACAATTTCTACCTTGACCTCGCGATGTTTTATGTGCAGGGGCTCCCATGGTAAAATGTTTTAAGCACCAAACGCTATTCAAAAGTACGACTCCTGCTCCAATCGTCGCGATTGCAACATGATCCTCAGCCGACAATGGAATGAACTATCGTACCTGCATGTCGTCGCTCCCTCAAGCTCTGAAACCCCCAACGGCTTACTTTTTTGGTTGCCCCAGATCGCACTAGCCCCTCAGAGTCTTCTGCCGAGCTCATTTGATCATACGAGTATATCCTTTGAAAATCTCTAATCTTGTCTGAACTCATGTCGTGGGCTATAGTCTACCCGTTTCCTTGGTGAGTTGTAAGATTCTCCGATCCGAAAAAGCCCCGATACATCCCGTATCTTCACAGGTACCGCAAGGGAGAAACTACCCGTCAGTTATATTTGATGAGATTGTCGATTCTGTTAAGCATCCCTTACATTGCATTCTATCTCTTCAGTGACTTTTGGATGGGCTGAACATGAAGTTCGCAAGGTGAGAAATAAGCGTCTTCATTGCGTCAGCCGTTGTTGACCACACCTGTTTCCCCCACCTCGCCGTAGGTACCTGCAGGATACCCAGGTCAGTATTACGAAACCTCATCCAGCTTAACACTGTCGAGCTGTCATCGCTAGACCCCCGAGTGGAAAAAGGCTTACATGTAATGCATTCATACTTGTGTCCAAACGTTCATAGCCTGACATGACCTTTTCGCCCTGGGAAATCTTGGGTACATCATGGCTCACAGAGACTACCGTGGACTTAAGGTGCAATTAAGAATTATACGCAAGTCTCCAGTGAACACGTCAAGTTCCTTGAGGGATACGGACGTGGATCGTTCCACATCAAAATCCGAGGAATATAGATACTCTAGGAGTGAGAACATCCCCGGTCGCTGATTCTGCTTCTGAACACACCTGTTCGTCCTCGTCATAGCAGAGACGCGCGTCGACCGTGCAAGTAGAGCTTCGAAGAGGATCACATACTTATGGCTTTCGGCAACCGACTCCGTAACGAAAGGTTCTGCGCAACCACCTGACGATGAATCTGCTTCCCCGACGAAGGGAACAACTACACAGGAAAGTGAGTGGTTCATGCCCCACTGGTGGTCGAACTCCTAAATTCATGAAATACCAGAAACGTCTTTCAGTTTGACCCTTTCTATCCTTCCCTCTCTCGTGACTAGAAGATCATCGAGTATTCCTTCTCAAGAGACGCTGGTACCTTCAGTGAGCCACCCCTCTTCTCAAGTTCCCACGCTTGGCAAGGATTCGGGTATCTATCTTCTTCGTTGGTCAGGCTCTAACCTTGGGCTCACGATGGGATTGCAGAGTGTCCCGCACCACTTCTTTTGACCACAATACTCGCGGACCTGCCCGTCATTCATTCCAGGTTTTTCGATATGCTTGATGCTGAACTAGACAAGGTAGAGACGTTTTATGCCCAAAAGGAGAAAGAGATGTATGAACATAATGAACTGCTGAGAGCACAACTGAAAAAGCTTGGGGTACACCGCAAAATATTCTATGTCAGTCCTCTTTGGTATGGAGGAATAACGCTGACGACCCTCATTAGAAATCGTTCGCGCGCTGGAGGGCTCAGACTTGGACTAAGAGAGCATATCTCACTATCATTCCCGCACTCTCATCCTTTGTTCAGTGGCTTGCGAACCTCGACCTCGTTAGTAAATCCAACAAGCGTCACCAAAATCGCCGGAAGAGCATCGACCCTGATGTATATCAAGACGCAAAAAAGAGACTCCGGAATGCCGTCGTCGAGCATTACCGGTAAGTTTGTGCATTGATTTCGTTTCGTGGATTGCCCGTTGGAAGGTCTGAGAGACGCTCGTCTTGCATAAGCGCTTTTATCCGTCTTTTTTAATATCAGGCTTTGATCAAAATACTAATGTTTAGCATCTATTACAGTGGTATCGAGATGTTGAATAATTATAGAGTGAGTGTTTTCTTTATCTACATGTATGCTGAACATTTTGACATTTTCTTGGCCTCCGATCGTTCAATTTCTCGATTCCTGTCCACGCCAATACCTTTATTTCAACCAAGGTTCTTAACCTTGCTGGTTTTCGCAAGGCATTAAAGAAATATACGAAGATTACAAACTTTCCTGTTCTGGACATCTACATGAAGCAGAAAGTATGTGGCGAGTATGGCTAGTAATGTTGCGGCGCGCTCAAACACTATGTTCATATAGGTAGAATGTTGCACCTTTGCATCTGGTGCTGTGCTTAGCACCATGCTCAGAGAGATGGAACAAACATTCACGACGCAATTCGGTATGTCCCCTCTACGCCTGAGCGTTGTGGGATTCATGCGCTTTAGCATATGTCACTGACATGCAGATTACGTATCCAGAACGTGGAAACAAGAAGAAAGCAAGAGTCCACCTTCGAGTCGAGCCGTCATCGAAGACACACCATTGTAGTATATTCCGTACAGGACTGTGGCTAGGACTGTCAGTTCCTGCGATTAGCGGAGGTCTTTACCTTTGTAGGGGCCTCCTATGCCCGTTCATGGATCGTTCTGATTTCGAATGGTAGCTCTCCAGGAACATACTCGGGAGTCACTCGCATCATGGAATATCCTGCTTTTTATTTACTCCATACTTGTCGTTCCGGTATTGCTGGCGCTACTGATTGGTATCAACATCCACGTGTGGACGCGCAAAAGGATCAGCTACGCGTTCATCTTTGGTGCGTTACTCGTATTACACGGTAATCTATTCGCCCGTTGATAGCTTGCACAGAACTAGACCCGAGATCGAGGCTTGATCATCACGAATACTTTGAGGTATGCCCTATAGCTCTACTACGCGCTTCCTGATTTTGATCGCATGCAAAAGCTTCCCTCTCTGCTCTTTTGCGCTCTCGCCTACGCTTTCTGGTTCTCGTTGGCTCAGGTCGGCCGTCCGATGCTCTGGCCCTTGATTTGGCTTGCTTTCACCGCTGCTGTCATGTTTACCCCAATTCGTGTAAGTCGTTCAACATCTTCGATGCCTCGCGTGCAGGTATGATTCGGCGATGTCTCCACATATAGAGTCTTTTGTGGGGCCATGCCCGTTGGTGGACGATCAAGAACACGGCCAAGCTTGCGGCTAGCGGGATAAGTGAAGTCAGGGTTCGTTGTCGGGCATCAATATCACGGATAACTTGGAAATCTGATCTTATGTTATTCTAGTTTACAGACGTCTGGCTTGGGTATGATTGCCGAGGTCTATTTCGCTTGGGTCATCTCACACGTTCACTGGCAGCGATCAGCTTTGCAGTCTCGTGTATTCGCTTTCCAACGTGTACTTTGTGGGCTGCTTTTATAGCCACTTCGCTAACGGTGCTTCAACTCATGATTCTCAAGTGCAAGAAGCATGGTCGACCTGCAGTGCAACTCGGAATTGGAGATGGTATTATCTCCTCACCATGTTGCCCTTCATGGCCCGTTTCATGCAAAGCCTGAGGAGATACCGAGATTCCAGACACATGATCCACCTTATCAATGTACGCTGTTTATATGGCATCCACCCATTCTCTGTTGATGTTTCGGTTCAAATAGGCCGGAAAGTACGTTATGTCGATGGTCTGTTACCTTTGTTACTATTACTGGAAACACCAAGGTTTGTGCCCCTCGATGATGTTCAAGATGTGGCTACATACGTCTTCCAGGTGCCCCCCGTACCGGTAGAACCTATATCCTTTGGTGTTTTACGGCGACTATCAATTCAATATACGGATGCTCTTGGGTGGGTCTATCTGTCTTTTGCATGTTTCGACAGTCGGGAAATTATTTGCACTTAAGGACTTCTTGATGGATTGGTCGGTATTTAAGCCGCATGCACGATACCCGCTCCTTAGACCGGACCTCGTCTACAAGTCACACATACCGGTACGTGTTTAGATGTCCCAACGTCTGCAAGGCTGCTGAAAACGTCGCAGTGCTACTACTTTGCTTTGGTACGATCGCGTTTGCGTTTTCTTCCTCGCAGCCAACCCTATTTTCTTTTCTTCTTTGCAGGTGTCCAACCTTTGCCTTCGTTTCGCTTGGCTTCTCAACGTATTCTCTGCATGTAACAGCGCCAACGTTTGCTCGTTCGTCGCAGCATTATTGGAGATGTTGCGGCGGGTACAGTGGAACTTTTGTGCGTCGCCTTTTCTGTCTCTCTCGTTCCCTTGGCATTCACGACTAACCGAGGATTCAGATCGGCTCGAGAACCAGCACCTCGGCAATATGGATCGGTACCAGGCCACGCGCGAGGTGCCGCTCCCGTACAGGTTCGAGGCTTACGCCAAGGAGGACTCGGGCTTACCGCCGTTGCCCTTGCCAGTGGAGATGGACGGGCCCTCACCGGCGGCGTCGTCATCCGTGCAGGACCGGTGGGTCGAGTACTATGCAGAAAGGGCCAAGGCAGGCGATGCCGAGCGTACGAACGGGTTGCAGTGGGACGGGGGGTCGCCAAATGTCGATCTCCACGGACGCCGAAACGAAGTATCGCCGTCGTCGTAAGAACGACAGAGCGTACGAATACGTGGACGGGGATCAGCCATACATGTATGTTTGTTTGTATACACCGCCGTCGTGCGCATAAAACAAGACAAAAAAAAGTTGTTTGAACGTTTTTCTTTTTGAATTTTTGCGGTGGTACTAACCGGTGGGATTTCTGGGATTCGGATCTTGCGCGTGCGTGTAAGCGTTGCCATGCACGGGGGGAACTTGCCGAACGTATCTGTTGCGTGTTCGAATTTCGGGACCACAATGCATGATCCGGACGGACGGACACACTCGGTCAATGGGCTTTCTGTCAGACAGGCTCGAGGGACGCGCCGTCCCTGTGGGTTCACTCGCGTTCGTAGCGTGTCTCATACACGAATCTTTGGGTGAACGGCCCGTCCCACGCAGTGAGCAAACCATGTCACTATCCCCCGTCCCTTCTCCAACGGTGTGGCGGTGCAGTGGCGGTACAAAGTCAAGAAGTGCGGAGTGTCGAAAACAGAGGAATAGCAGAGTGTGGAAAAATCTTGCTGCCCAGCCAGCACTTGCTAAGGAGTCCCAGACCTTGAACTGGCAAGGCATTTGGGTGGGCTCATGCCAGAACTTGGTATTGAAATATACTGAAACTACCATACTACTAATATAATTGTATTTGCAAGGATAAGTTAGGAAGAACTTGCCCTAAATTACAACCAGTCATTGATATGACTGGTTGACATCTGAGCTACACAATTGACTGATTTATTGAACTACAAATATTCACTAATTAAGTGTAGTTAATCAAGTTAAATAACTTAATTAACAAGTATTAGGAAAAATTTCCTAATAAAGTGCAGGAACTTGAAGACTACTGAAAGCAATTCCCTTTTATGGTAATTTCTTTATTATTAGCTCAAGTTAACTACACAAATATGTGGATATAACACAATAAGAGTCTAGACATGATGGTTACTATAATCATGAGTCATACTGACTTAGAACTAGTTATATCTATGTCTAAGTGTATCAGTCAGCTATCACACAGCCATGGTAGTATGATCAGTAAGCACATGATATTATTTCAAACTAGAAAATTCCAGAATACTAATATTATGAGAATGTTTTTTTATATTCATTATCTTTTATCCTTTTATATCTAATCTATATATAAATACATACAAATAGTGATTATCTATATAATCTAATCACTTCATCTGTATTTAAATAAGAAGAATCTTATCTCTCTTTCCTTCTTTTATTATCTTAACTATCTATCAAAGACAAGACTTCAACTTGAGTATAATACTTGATTTTACCAAGTTCTCTATGAATTATTCAAGTGAGTCTACACTTGATCCATTCCTGCTCACTGTACTGTGCATCTAGTGAAAGAGAATATATCCCATCTCTTTTATTACTTGATGTACTCTAGCAAGATTTTGCATATTTGAGCCAAGGCCTGCAAGTATTAAAATAGATTCATGTATTTGTACCAACCTTTGCAACTGCTGGCAAGATAATAGTTCTACCATGTGAATATTGGACTTGGATAACTTTAACTCACTATTCTCTAATGGCATTATGATCTTCATTATTATTAGCATATGGCATGAACTATGTTTAGTTTTGAAGCTTAGATTTGGATATCCAAGCAAAAAATCCTGATATGTTGTTACACTTTCACCTTAATATAGTTATTGACATCTTTGGATTTCACCATTAATTAAACTACAAACCTCAGTTTACTCATTTAAACTTCATTAGGATAACTCTAGATAACTTTAGAGCTAATTTATTTGGACTTAATATTTAGAATAATACTATTATAATATATTAATCTCCACTTTTACATAACTATTTCTGATCTTACTCTATCCAACTTTGGACATTTTTTCTAATCCTTTTAAAATCCTTCTAATCTTCCACTTTTCATTTCCACTTTAATCATCACCTACCTTATCTATTTAACATAATGTAATATAGTAGACTAGGAATAAAAGGACAGCTTGTGACAACAGGTTTCCAGCTTTGGCCACTTGATTGCTTACTTCTAGATATAGTCTAAGACTAATTCTCACTTCTCTTTATTTTCTATCTATTTCATTTTTTTTGCAGTTAGTAGTTGGATGATTTCTTGTGTGTTCTACATGTCCAGTATCACTTAATCAAAGCTGCTATATCACTCCACTACTATAGTTTATTCTGTTATTTGCTTTGTTGTACTCCATATTAAATATGGCTAGATTCTAGACTGAAAGGAAACAGTTGATCACTTGAAGATCAAAAAAAGAAACTCCTTACCCACTACTGTATATATACTTAGTCTGGCATAATAAATAAGGATAAATTTGTTTTTCCCATAGTATACAAGGGATAATAAATTAGTACCACAAAAAGCCATACTATATATATAATTGTCTGCTATAATAAATAATGATAATGTTGCTTTGCCTATAGAGTACTAGGGCCAATACCAGCTGTTCCTCTGGTTTTCACTTTTATATCTCTAATGCTTTTAAAAGAGCTCCTTGAAAGGATAGACTTGTGTTCTGATAGTTATTTAGTATATTTTGCTTCTTTTCTGTTTCCTCTTTGAGTGATTTTATACTTAGATTGTGCCAAGTTTGCATAGGATGGCTCCAATAGGAAAATTGAGCCAATTACATAGCATATAGATAGCTCAATATATACTACAACTAGGTAGTGAAATGGTCAATTTATTATATGGATCTTACTAGACTTCATAGAGTAATATTGATCAAATGTGTCATATCCCATCCTCTGACCTCTATTCTGCCCCTCTAATTATCTCTGCACCTGCTCTATCCCATTATCTTTCATATCTTTGTTAGACCATGTTCCAGAATTTGTTTCTTATTTTAGACCAACTTTCTCCACCACTTAGAATCATTCTGGAAGTGCCTAAATCTTTATCCTATATATTTATCCAGTCTGTTCCTACTTGTGTTTTATATCCAACTCTCTTGACATACTTTGATACCTCTTGACACATACTGTTTTATTTTAACTATTTACCATATGATTACTTTGTTTTACATCTTTTTGTACCTTATAACTTTAGTATTTAATTTCTTGCTCCTTTTGTATTTTTTGGACAGTACAAATATTAAACTAAGTCTCCCCTCCCTCTTGTCTGACCTTCAATCTCTACTCTATCTCTCTGAAATATAAGGACCTGGCTCTGTACAAGAGCATGATACATAAGTCTATACCAATATCCTTACCCCTACATTTTTTCTCCTTGATTTCCTTTGTCTGAACTCTAGACCTTCTCTGTCTTGATCTCTTTCCTCTATTGTACCATATGCCTTCTGGTTGGACTTGACTCCAAAGAGTTGGATTTGACAGTATATTTGTACTAACTTTGTACAAAATTCAACAATTATATCTACCCACACTTCTGCAAGCCATGCTTATATCTTATGGATTGCTTTTGGTAGTTTCCATGGTATTCCTAGGAAGTTCATTAGTCTATCAGCCAGGCATGGTGGCTGTATCTTCATCATCTTTGATAATCAAAAACAGCACTCTTTACTAACTTCTCTCCCAGATAACTCTAAAATTTCCCTCATATTTTGTTTTTGGGTCATCAAGAATGATGAGAATGTCCAAGGGCCTGGTGGGTCTGGTGGTTCAGAACCTCTAGATCCTGGAGATAATAGTAGTAATGATAATAATGGTGATAATGATGGTGATAACAGTAAATACTCTGATGTTTTTAAAGAAGATTCTTTTAGTAAATGAAACAATATTTCCCTTGCCTATGAGCTCTTCACTCAGCTCACTGAGTCAATATGGTGGTTGACAAAAAATATATTATGCTAGAAGGGAAGCTCTAATACTGTCTGGATGAAGATCCAAGAATCTAATTCATTTAATAGGCATGATCCAAAAAAACTTTGTTTTTTTATTATCCAATGTGAATTGACCTTTCAAGCTAATATCAAGTCCTACAAAATAGACAAGGCCAAGGTAACATTTGCCCAGTCTTATTTCAAGGGTATAGCTCTTGAGTATTTCAAATCAGATCTTCTTGGAGATAAATCTCCAAAGAACTGCCCACTATGGATGGATGATTGAAAGTCATTCCTATTCAAGCTTTAGACTAACTTTGATCCCAATGATCCTGTTGCAGATGCAGAAGCTTAACTTGAGTGCCTGTAGATAAAGGACAATCATTATATCATCAAATATAATGTTGAGTGCAATTGGCTTGTATTCCAAGTCCATGACTGGGATCCCAGTGCACTCCACCAGAGTTACTATATTAGACTTCTAGACTGCATCAAGGACAAATTATCAAGGTTGGGTAAGCCTGATAATATTCACAATCTTTATGCCCTTGTCCAATAAATTGATCACCATTACTAGAAGTGTAAGAACAAGATTACTCAAGCTAATAAATCCATTCCTGGTTCTAGCTTCCATGCTCAGCAACCTTTTAAGATGTTCAATTTCTCTGCTAGTTTTTTCAAGCCAAAGGACAACAAGTTCAAGGCCTCTAATTTTTCCAGCAATAACTTTGGAAACTTTGAAGTGAACAATAAGAAGAGTAGTGATTCCAAAACTGACCCCTTTATCTCCTCTAAGCTTGATAAGGATGATAAGCTCCTCCCTAAAAAGTGCCAGTGATGTATAAATAATTATTTGTATCTTTTTCATGGACTTTCAGGACACTTTGCCAAGGAATGTCCTAAATCTATCTCTAGAGCTGTGAAGGCTAGGGCTACTACTACAACCCCCTCTAGCTCTGCCTCTTCCAAAACAAAAAAATAGAGAGCAATTTCTTTGACTTCATATAGGCTGGGAGTCACATTGAATTCAACTATGCTCTGAAGGAGTTTCATTTTAATGCATCTACTCTTTCTAATCCTCATTCTCTCTATCCTCTCATATCCATTCTGCAGTTCTTTTTTACCTCTGTTTCTGTTCTAGTGGATTCCAGTTCTACTCATTGCTTCATTGATATTTCTTTTGTCAATAAATATCAGGTTTCTATAAACTCTGTTCCTTTTATTTCCCTCCATCTCTTTGATGGTTCCTCTTTTTCTTTCATTATCTCTGCTGTTGACCTATCACTCACATTTTCCTTTGGAGAAACTACCTTCATAGTATTTTTTGTTACTTTCTTGAATTCTTTATGTTTATTAGTTTTAGAACATAGCTGGCTCATTTGCTACAATCTATTGATTAACCAGGTTATGAGCAGCATCTCATTCAAAACTCCTATAGATAGAATGCCAAGTCCAACATCAATTTTTATGCCTCTAGAGCCCTCACTCCCTCCTTCTCTGGATGCTCCTCCAGTCTCTTTCACTGCTCCTAAACTTTATTGCCCACCTGTCTCCTTTATCAATGCTACTGCCTTTGTGTATGCATGCAAGATGAATGGCTTAGTCCAATTTGCCATTAACCTCCAATCTCCTGAAATCAAAAGCTGTACTACTGCTACTCTTTCTAATGCTTCTAAGCACATAGATCTTTTTGGAGTTCCTCCAGAGTACCACAATTTCATTGATGTATTTAGTCAGAAATGTGCAGATATTTTTATACCTCACTAGTTTTTTGATTTTAAGATTGATTTGGAAGATGGTGCAATACCTCTGATAGGAAAGCTCTACTCTCTTTTCCCCACTAAACTGCAAACTCTTCATAAATTCCTTGATGAACACCTTCACATTGGCTTTATTTATATATTCTCTTTCTTTTATGCTGCTCTGATGCTCTTCATTCATAAGAAGAATAGTTCCCTCTGTCTTTGTGTTGATTTTCAAGGCCTTAACAAAGTTACCAAGAAAGACTGCTACCCTCTTTCCTATGCTTTTGACCTCCTCAATGCTTCAACTGGAGCTAAGATTCTCACTAAACTCAATCTTTAACATGCCTACCATTTGGTCCAGATTGCTAAGGATGACAAATGGAAGACCATCTTCCAAATCCACTATAACTCCTATAAATGATTGGTAATGCCATTTAGACTTACTAATGCTCCTGTGGCTTTTTAAAGGTTTATCAATAGCATTTTCACTAACATCTTGGATATTTTTATTGTGGTTTATCTTAATGATATTTTAGTTTTCTCTCAAGATCTTGCATTGCATTGCAAGGATGTCTGGGAAGTGAAATAATCAATTTACTACTTGAATCTTATGAAAGAGAATCCATCACTATACCTCCAGACAGTAGAGATAATCCAGTATAAAGTGAAAGAAACTCCAAAGAGGACAATACTAGGGGGAATATCTTTAGTTTGGCCACTTTATATGCTATTCAATTAGAACTCCAAAGTGAAGCTTGAATTACATGAGGGCAGGTAAATAGATAACTAGATCATATTCTATTTATCAGAGATAACTAATCTAACCCTTGCACATGATGCATAATAAGAATAGCTTATGTCATTGGCTTGACAAAGTAGGACTGTGGGTTGCTGACTGAGTGATAAGTTAGTGCTGTGCTCTGATGAGTCATTATCTTGAGATAAGGGCTATGCTGGAGTTGAGGATATGGTGTTATAGATAAGTGACAAGAGATAAGGATCTAGATCTTTGACTATGTTTAATAGGTCTGGATGTGTCCATTATGTGACTTGTCATGTGATGTGGCTGTGTAAGTCATGTGACCTGTAGGGACTTGAGTTAGAAGAAATAGAAAGAGAAGTAAGAAAAAAATAGTAATAAAATAGTAATAAAATAAAGGAGATATGTAGCATTTATAACATAATTCCCTTCTTAAAGATCAACTTTCAAGTGAGTAGTAATAGTACAAAAATGTATAAAAGCTCAAGCAAACAAAGACTGCTCAAATGCATTACAGTATACAATTGGTGATAAAGTCTAGCTTTTAATGGAAAACTTAAAGCTAATATGTGCATTATAAAAATTAATGGAATGATAAATTGGATCATATGATATTATTGACATCAAAGGATTTAATGCTTATAAACTCTAACTTCCTTCATCAATAAAGATTTATCCAGTCATAAATATTATGTGCATCAAACTATACAAAGAATGCCTTTTCAGCCAATCCACATTTAAATCCAAACCAATTTTGATTATGGAAAACTATAAAAAATAATATGAAGTGGAATATATTGCTGATTCAAGATTCAAGAGCAAATACCTTGAATATCTTGTCCACTGGAAAGGATATAGAAAAGATGAATATACATAGAAACCAGCTACAAACCTCAAAGATGCATCTGATGCAATAGCCAAGTTCCACAAGTTATATTCAAGTGCACCATATTGACTTCAAATATCTGAAGTACAATTCTTTGATATCTTTTATTATTGTGGAAAACCAATCCCTGAATGGTCAATACTTCCTTTCAATTGCCTGAAAGTTAATCTTTAAGAAGAGAATAGTATTATAAATACTATATATTTCTCCTATTTTATTCCTATTTTCTTATTATTTTTCCCTTACTCCTCTCTTTACTCTCTCTAACTCAAGTCTTCACAGGTCACATGACTTACACAACCACATCACATGACAAGTCACATGACAGGCACATCCAGACCCATTAGTATAGCCAATAATCTAGACTCTTATTATATATCACTTATCTATGATATCATACTCTCAACTCCAGTGTAGCCCTTATCTCAAGATAGTGACTCATTAAAGCACAGCAATGACTCATCACTCAGTCAGCAACACACAGCCCTGCTTTGTTAAGCCAATGATACAAGTTACTCTTATTATTATAAATGCTATATATCTTTCTTATTTTATTTCTATTTTTCTATTATTTTGCCCTTATTCTTCTTTTCATTACCTTCAACTTGAGTCTCCACAGGTCACATGACTTACACAGCCACATCACATGATGGGCACATCCAGACCCATGACATTATCATAGCCTAGATCCATTAACATAGCCAATAATCCAGACTCTTATCTCTTATCACTTATCTATAATATTATACCCTCAAATCCAATGCAACCCTTATCTCAAGATAGTGACTCATCAAAGCACAGCACTGAGTCATTGCTCAGTTAGCAATCCACATCCCTGCTTTGTCAAACCAATAATATAAGTTATTTTTATTGTATACCATGTGCAAGGATTAGATTAGTTATTTCTGACCAATAGAATATGATCCAGTTATCTATTACCTACCCTAATGTACTTTTAAGCTCTGCTTTGGAATTCTAATTGAATAATATATAAGGTGGCCAAACTGGAAGCATCTTCCCTAGTCTTGTTTTTCTTAAAGTTTTTTCCACTTTCTATTGAATAATTTCCACTATCTGGAGGTATAGTGGCAGATCCCCTGGACACCTGGACTCAGGTTGACATTTACTTCAGCACCACCAGCCTATTGTCTTATTCAACACTCAACTAATATTGCCTTTGAAGTCTAGCAAGATTTAAATAATAAATTGGCTATTTCACTTATCTCACATCATATACAAGAGTTAGATTAGTTATCTCTAACCAATAGAATATGATCCAGTTATCTATTACCTACTCTAATATACATTAAAGCTCCACTTTGGAGTTCTAATTGAATAGTATATAAAATGGCCAAACTAGAGATGTCTCCTTTAGTCTTGTCCTTCTTGGAGTTTCCTCCACTTTCTATTGGATAATCTCCATTGTCTGAAGATATAGTGGCAGATTCTCTAGACACCTGGACTCAGGTTAATGCTTACTTCAGTGTTTCTAGTCTATTGTCTTATTACAAGTACTAATATTATTCTTTGGAGTCTAGCAAGATTTAAATAGTAAGTTGGCTGTTTTAGATTAGATATAAAAGAATGAAAAATAATGAATATAAAAGAGTATTCTTATGATATTAGTATTCTGGAATTTTCTAGTTCAAGATGATATCATGTGCTTATTGATCTTACTATTATGGCTGTGTGATAGCTGACTAATACACTTAGTTATAGATATAACTAGTTCTAAATCAATGTGACTCATGGTTATAGCAACCATTAAGTCTAGACTCTAGTGAGTCATATCTATACAAATGTGTAGTTGACTCAAGCTAATGATAAAGCTATTACTATAAAAGAAAATTGCTTTTAGTCTTTGAGTTCCTATACTTTATCAGGAAAGATTTCCTAATACTTGTTAATCAAGTCATTTGACTTAATTAGCTACATTTGATTAGTAAACATTTGTAATTCAATTAATCAGTCAATTATATAGCTCAGATGTTAATCAGTTATTGATATGACTGATTGTAGCTTAAGGTAGATTTTTTCTAGTGTTGAATTTCTATTTCCTCATACTGTAGTCACATAACACATGTACATTACATTCCAACCTTATGTCAGAGTTAGAATGGATCTCTTGAACTCAAACCACTTGCATTAACAAGAACAGCCAGCCTCCAGCACTCTTACCATCTGGTATGTGATTCTCTTGGCTAACACTCTATCAAGTATGGCTTCAATAGATTATGAGCCCTGGTAGTGCACATTGAGTGCAGCATGAAAGTGCTTGCATCTTCAGTTGTCTACTGGATAAGTGCTCCCCTGGCTGTTGCACCTCTGTGCAGCAGAGTATCTCTACTGAAAAGGTGGCAGAATATAGTATTTGAGCTAGCCTCACACTTGCTATTTGCTACCTGAATAAGGGGAACTCATGCAAGTTTGTTCTATCTCTACAATGCACACTAATACTATTGCTCTATAGATATCTCATTTCTACCATGTTTTCCAACAACAACTCTGGTCTGACAATTCCCATCTTCAATAGAACTGGCTATGACACTTGGTGGCCCCTCATCAAGGCTCTCCTTTAGTCTATGGGCTATCTCTAGATAACTGATATCTCCAAGCTTGACTGCTCAAATGCCACCACCTCTGTTGAAGAACAGAACTATTATATTTTGTACTACCATGCCCAGGATACCATTATCAGCCAGATTAATCTCCATCTCTCATCCATCCTTTGTATATGCTATGTGGCTTGTCTCACTGCATTGGATCTTCTCACTGCCCTCACAGCTGACAACAAAATGATTGGAGTTGTCCAGGCTTATGTTATATTTAAAGAGTTGGTTGAGCTGCAGGTCCCAGAGGCCTCATACCCCACTCCAGCATTCAATAAGATGAAGAACCTCATTGCATGTTTAAAGTACATAAAGTACTCATTTGACCCTAAAGTCCAAGGGATGCTAGCACTAGCTAAGCTCCCCACAAGTATGTCTGTGCTCATATAGATATTAATCCAGGAGAAAAATGAATCTGATATAATAGTAGAGCCATCCCTCACCCATGTTAAGGAAGTTGCAGCCCTTAACTGGGACCAGTGTACCTTGAAAAAGGATAAAACCTCTACCAACACCAATAAAATCTCTACAGTCAAATCAAAAGGCTAGATCCCTTTGTTTCAACAGCAGCAACAGCCAAAGCTGCAAGGCTAAGGCCAAATGTAGCACCTGCTCCTGCCCAAACCACAAGGTTCAGCAATAGATACAGCAGCACCATCAGACAAGGGGAAGCAAAAGAAAAAAGGGTGCCATGGCAAAGGCAAGAGAAAGGCTAACACCAACAAGGCTATTATAGCTTTATTCACCACCATCATTGACACTCCATCCATGATAGACCCCTGTCTCCTTTCCAACCTACCACTATCCCTCTACCAAGAGATAGAAGATCCACCAGCCAATACAAGGATCAAGGATTTTATATCCTTGATAAATCAGTTGAATTACTTTCTCCAGTATGAAATGATATGACAATTTGGTCACATCAGTCAACACTGGCTAGACCTCTCTCTGATGCCTACTCCTCCTCCTCCCACTGCCTCTATTGAGGCAATATCTACAAAGACTCTGCTCGCTTCTCCTCTTGCTAAAAAGCACAAGTACACTACATGTTGTGCCAGAAAGTGCAAGTATGCTATACATCATGTTAGAAAGCAGTATATTATACTGCCATCCACTAATGCATAGGATTCAGAGGACATGGACAATTTCTATGATTCATACACATGTACTATAGATCCAGAATGTTTGGGCAATTTACCCTGTCATCTTATCTCTCCCCCCCCACTATAGGAAAAGCAGGCCCCTCCAACTACTATGTTGAGGAAGATGCTATTTCCCTTAGGTCTAAGGTGGAAATGGCAAGGTCAGTAGTCTATCCCACTCATTACTCTTACAACCACTCATCAATGATCACTCCTACAGTTGATCTTGAATGTAGTTGGTATTGTACAATGTATCACACAGGACATTGTAATATACACACCCTCCACTTTGATTTGTATGAACATCATAAGGGTAAACCATGCACCTGTGGACAAGATGAATCAGACAACATATGGATCTTAGACAGTGGTGCTTCTATGTACTTTACTCCTTGGCAATCAGATTTTGTTGCCTATAAGTCCTTATCAAAGGAGGAGAGAATTCCAGTATCTACAGTGAGTACCATTATCTATGTGGAAGGAATTGGCCAAGTACTAGTGCCATGGTGAGATCATAACTAAAAGGTTCAAATCCTTAACCTATACAATATCACCCACATTCCTAACTTGCATGTTCAACTTGTATCAATGGGCCAGTTATTGGATCATGGTGCTAAAGTCAAAGATAATGCCTCAGCAATAAATCTCCTTTATGGAGACAACAGAATACTAGCACCATTCACTCCAGGATGTGCAAAAAAATGTATGTATATGCTAGAAGGAATATCTCTAAACAAAGAACCATCCACCCATGTTACTTGAACAATAACATACAATATCCTCCATAGAAGATTTGGACACTCTTCTCGAGACATACTCCATTGGGCTAAGAAGCATATCCAAGGCTTCCTTGATATTGAGATATCCTCAGAGAACCTAGTATGCCCTGGATGTCTCAAAGGCAAAATGCCTAACAGGCACTTCCCATTGAATGAATCATATGCTTCTAAGCCATTTGATTTAATTCACTCTGATTTAAAATCATTCCCCATCAAATCATATAGAAAGTACAAATATATCATCACTTTTCTTGATGATTTTACTTTCTATGCTTGGGTTGTGCCCTTACATCAAAAATCTGGTGCTTTAGTGGCCACTCACCAATTCTTTCAAATGGTTGAGACCCAATATTCTTCTAAAGTAAAAGCATGGATGTCTGATGCTAGGGGTAAATATAAATTTCAGTCATTTTTTGATTTGCTAAAGGAAAAAGGGATTGTGATATATAAGTCTGCCTCTCATACTCCTCAATAGAATGGAAGGGCAGAACACTTAATGTGTACCCTAGGTGATAAGTCACAGATAATGAAACTAGACACCTACCTTTCTGACAGTTGGTGGGGATTTTCTTTTATGCATGCCTATCATATCTACAACAGAACCCCTATGGCTAGACTTAGGGGGAGAACCTCTTTTGAGCAATTAACAGGATCTGTCCCTGACATATTGCACCTGAAAGTTTTTGGTTGTGCAGCATATGTCTTCCTCCCAGAAGATGTCCATCAGGATAAGCTTGCTACAAAGGCTGAGCTTATGACTTATTTAAATGTAGCATTTACAAATCCATCTTCTAACCTTTTTATGCACTCCACCAATGCCCTTTTCACTTCATCACATACTATGTTTGAGAAGAATATATTTCCATATTGCAAATCAAAAGGGAAAGCTGCTCCTAAATTGCAACAACAGCATAAGCCATCTAGGCCATTAGCTGCTCTGCCTCCTATTGAGGACAATTATCTTTATCCATATCACACACCTCCCTCACAAAGTCCCACTCCTCCTGTTTTAAATCCCCACATGCCTTCTCCTAGTCCTGGATCTGCACCACCTACCACTTTGTGGAAACCACATCCAGGCATGCCACCTCCTGTCCCTCCTGCTCCTTTTCAGACATTGGGCCAAGAATACCAAGTTCCACAATGCCTAGATAACATATACAGTGATGACCAACACCCTGTCCAATAGGAAAAAGACATAAGAAATTCCTTACAGTGGCATGATATCATAGAAGAGCCAGGACCATTGTCATATCCTACACTATCTATATCTAGTGATCTTCCCCAGTCACCCCACTCTCCTTCCTTGCCAGATTCTCCTCCTTTGCCTCTGACCCCTCTAACTGATTCAGAAGATGATGTTGAGTGCTTGACTAGGGAAGGGAGAGCTGACTTTTTGACATATCTGATGTCTAAGACAATACCATCTCTCTGGTTAGATGCTGCAGCATTTAAACCACATCATGAATGGACATATAAAGACATATCTATTCTTTTATCAGCTGAATGAAAGGAATGGAAAGCCATATGTCAATGTAAGCTGGACATTCTTTATGAGCAACAAGTCTTCAAGTTTGTTGACCCCCCTAAGGGACATAAGGTCATTGATAACTGATGGATCTTTGACATTAAATCCAATGGTCATAAAAGAGCCCACCTTGTTGCAAAAGGCTTCTCTCAGGTCAAAGGCATTAATTTCAATCAAATTTACTCCCCAGTGGTCCAGTTTGAGACAGTATGACTTATGTTATCCCTTGCCACACTGGAAGATTGGTACATTGAGGTACTCAATGTGAAAAGCACCTACCTGTATGGCCAACTCAAAAAAAAGATTTTCATATGTCAACCCCAAGACTTTAAAGTTCCAGAGCAAAAGCACAAAGTGCTCCACTTAAAGCATGCCCTATATGGTCTTAAACAAGCTGGACTTGCCTGGTAAGAGACTCTAAATGAGTCCATAAAAGAACTTGAATTTGAACACCTTAAATCAGACACTGGCCTCTTCCTTTATCAGAAGAAAAATACCTTCATCATAGTTGCCATCATCTATGTAGACAATGCCTTATTCTGTGGACCATCCCAACCCATCCTTAAAGAGATAAAAGATAGATTTATGAAAAAGTGGGAATATAAAGACTTAGATCCAGTTACTGAGTTCCTACACATGCATATCAAAAGACAAGGCCATACAATTTTCATAGATCAGTGCAATTACCTTATCAAAGTCCTAGAACACTGTGGAATGACAAATGCTAGGACAGCTCCAACCTCTCTACCTCAAGGATATTATCCTATCTCAAATAAAGAACAAGTGAATCCAAAACTGTGATCCCATTTCCAAATGGTGATTGGATCTCTATTATATCTCATGCTTGGCACTAGACCTGACATTAGTTATGCAGTCACTGCACTAGCAAAGCAATCTGCCAATCCCACTAAAGAGCATCTTGATAAAGCAATACATATATGTTGATATTTAAATGGGACTTGATATTACTTGCTTAAATTCAATGGTGACTCAGAAGCAGAAATCATTGGCTATGCCAACTCAGATTGGGGTTCAGATCTAAATATCAGATGCTCTCAAACAGAGTGGTTTATCCACCTAGCTAATGGCATCTTTTCATGGTGCTCCAAACAGCAGGAATAGATTGCTTTCTCTTCTACAGAAGCAGAATACATCTCTTTGTCTGACTGTAGCAAACAGCTGATTTGGATACATAATCTCTTAACCAAACTTGGGTATTCTTTAAAATCCATCCCACTTTGTGGTGACAACCAAGGTTCTATATTTATGGGATCTAATCCTATAACCAAAGCTTGGAGTAAACACATCTCCTTGCAATGGCATGGCATATGTAACTTTGTTCGCAAAGGATTACTAGAGCTATTCTTTATAGAAGGTTCAAAAAACCCAGCTGATATGCTCACAAAGAATCTTGGTAGAGTAAAGTTTCAAGAGTTTATATCACAAATGGGGCTAATCTTTTATGATAAACCTCAATAAATTACCAATTTAAATATTCATATGTTTATTCCACTCTACCTGCTACAAAACATGGGGGAGTGTTGAATTTCTATTTCCTCATACTGTAGTCACATGACACATGTACATTACATTCCGACCTTACATCGGAGTTAGAATAGATCTCTTGAACTTGAACCACTCACATCAATGAGAATAGCCAGCCTCCAGCACTCTTACCATCTGGTATGTGATCCTCTTGGCTAACACTCTATTGAGTATGGCTTCAACACCTAGTTTATTCTTGCACATAATTGTTTTAGTAGTTTGGTAGTTTCAGTATACTTCAATACAAGACTCATCTGCACACCCTGTCTCCATGGCAAATGCATCAAGGATTGTGAATACACCATGTTTATGCTAGCATGGCATAAGATTCTATATATATGTTTCTATATGGTCTAGCAAGGAATAGTGAGCCTAGCAAGATCTTGAGAAGCCAACCAAGCCCATGCACCACTTGCAAAAAAGGAGCATTTCCTTGCATGCAGCTCCAGGTCTAGGCCCTGCTAGGTTTTGTCACTTTTCCCGATGGGCCGGCGTACACCCCTTCCTTCGCCACGACCCACAGGGGCCTCTCGAGCGATGACCCTCTCTTTTACAATTGAAGCGTGCGACACCCGTAACGTACATGCCAACAGCGAGCAGAAAAGTGCGATCGATAGCTAAGGCCAAAGGTATGGGAGATACGACAATCGAGCGTGTGGTTGTGTGTATGTCCTGGTAATATAGCGAGAGGGATCGCGTCGGTTGAGCGACGGACGGTACACGGAGGTGACACCATACAACCATACACCATCACGCGCGCCTGCGTGCGCGGTTGACTCTCCTGGAAGGACGCCGTCTGACCCCGCAGAAGCGTCCTCGACGTGAGCACTGACCAAAAAAAAAGGCAAGAAAAAGAAAGAAAACATTTCTAGATCGTGCACGTCGCATCCACGTCTCCCACTCACCCCCGTCTCTACACCGCCTTCCTCATCAGAACAACCACGGGCCCACTGTTGATCGGGCACGTCAGAGTGGGAGGGGGACGACGACGACGACGATAACGATAGACGCACCTTTCCCGCGCACGCCTTCCGGTCTGACCTGCAAGCAGCTCTGGTGTATCATGTTGAGTGCCTTGACCGCGTCCCGTGCGCGTATGACGCACGAGATGTTGATCTCGCTCGCGCCCTGGCTGATCATCTCGATGTTGACGTTGCCCTGCGCGAGCGTCTGAAACATGCGTCCAGAGATGCCCACCAGCTTCTGCATCTGCTTCCCGACGAGCGAGAGGATCGCCATGTCTGAATGGACAGAGACCTGACGTGGTTGTGTTTCTCTTAGGAAAAAAAAGGGTGGGGAACGCACAGGGCACTCACCGTTCCGTTTTTCTTGAGTTCGGAGACCAGACGGTCCATGATCTTTTGCGGGAGGTTGTCTTCGATCGCCATACTCACGTGGACCTCGCTCGTGCTGATCAAGTCGACGACGACGCCAAAGCGGTCGAGCGTGCCAAAGATGCCGGCAAGGAAGCCGTGGGAGACGCTCTTTTTGTTCGAATTCACGTTGAGAATGACGATGCGTTCCTTGATGGTCACCGCCGTCGGGGAACGATTGTTCTGATGCATGTTCACGAGAGACGTGCCGGAAAGAGCGGTCGGCGAGACTGCGCCCGAACGAGGTTGGTCAGCATCGTCCGAGTCTGGGAGAATGACGGTTCCTCCGCCCTTGGGGTTCTCTACGTTCTTTATCCTGATGGGTATCTTTCGTCGAACGGCCTGTGCGACACACACGTCATGAACAGTCATGTAAGGCGAAGCGGTACACGAACCTGCTCCATGGTAAACGGATGGACGACTTCGCTCCCGTAATAGGTCAGTTCTGCCGCCTCGGCTGGGGAGATGATGGGTACGAGACGCGCGGTGGGCACTTTTCTGGGGTCGGCAGTGAATATGCCATCAACTTCTTTCCATATCTGGAGTTCGGCGGCGTCGAGACCGACGGCGAGCAACGATGAGAGGAGGTCGGTGTAACCCCTACCGATTTGGCGAAGTAGCGAGCCTGGAACTGGGCCGAAGAAACCTGGGGCGGGTAATGTTTGTGTGGGGGACGACGGGGAGGCAAGTGAGCGGTACACACCGGTGACTACAGGCACCCTTGGAGCACACTCTCTTATACGTTGACCGACGGCAGTAGCCACACCGTCGTAGAAGGACTGATCTAAAGATCGGTTCGTGCTGAGATCGCTGTCATCTGAGATAGGGACGATGTCTTCTAATGAGACGTATTCGGCGTCTATCCCCTGAAAGACGAGTTTGGCAGTGAGGTCAATCTCGACTGGAGATTGGATGAGCGACCCACTTGGTCTCGAAGGATGGCGGTCATGAGTTTACATCCCAAACGCTCTCCAAATCCGATGATGGAATCCTGAGATCTGGGAGAGATTTCGTCGATCACCTGTGATGTAATGAAATGAGGACGGTGAGCTGGAGGGGATAACGCGAGCAGATGATCGACCTCACTTGGGCTGCAAACAGGAATGCGCGAAGCCAATCGCAGTCGTGGTCTATTTCTGCTTCTATTTGTCGCAGGATGTCGGGGTTTTCGATAGAATCTTTGGCAGCATCGATGTGCTGGGAGCGTATGAGGTCCACTGTAGTGACGAACCCTGGGATGATCTGTTCAGGCTGAGGGCCGGTTGAGGGGTTGAAATGGAAGGAGACAGAAGTGGAAGACGAGCTACGGGTGAGTGGCGAACAGCTGTCTGAAGATCGACCGAATATACCGCCCATGGCTGGCGTGAACGATCCTGATCTGCTTCGGGAATTTGGGGACGAGCGTTGCTTGGCCTCTGCGGCAGCCTTGAGCAAGAGGTTTGTCGTTCCGAGTTGTTTGGTGGATCCCGAACGGGCCGAGCATACGAGGGCAACTTTATGTTGATCGATGTAGTTTCTGTGGATTAGAACGGTAAGTTGGATGGCAAGAGGAGTGGAGGAGGAGAGACTGACGAGACGATGTCCCTCGCGATCTGTACTGCAAACTTTCCTACGCTGGTTCCACCGAATTTTTGGACGATCCATCGGGTAGAGGGGTCTATGGAGTTTTGGTAAAGATTTGGAGGTGTCGATGGTGGAGAAGTGGAAGGTGTCGAGAAAGAACGGCAGGTGGAAAAGGAGATGGGCGAGTCAATGTCAGATTCAGACATAGTGCGAGAAGGCGAGTCGGGTTATGAGTTCGAGCGCACTTAATGACTGCGCGATGACATGAATTTTATACGACGCTCGGGAAGGGGGTAGACAATGTCTGCGGTGGCCGGCGTGCAGGTAAGAAGAACGTTCCCATACGATGATCAAAGTCAACGAACGAGTAAGAAAGAGACTGACTTGCTCGGATTGACTTACCCACTATGCGAACGAAAGGGAAAGTATTGGTCGCTCAATTTTATCGAGGTCGAGTCATACTATGTAGCAAACTTTTTGAGTGGATTTGGGTTATGGTTTTTAACCTGGACCACGTGACGTACCTCCTCCCCCTCCTCTTCTTCCTCGACGACCAAGAAGAATGTGTATCACATCTTAGTCAAAAGAACACCTTGCACGAGAGAGGTTCACACTGCGACCGCCACCATTTCCATTCCAAGAGTCTGGTTTTACTTGGACAAGTCGCCGACATGAATTGCCCAGTTGCGACGTACAGGAGATATAAAAAAGATGAATTCGGCCGCTGAATCGAACTATTTCTATCGCGAGTGAGGCGAATGGCGATTGGCTAACGGTACAGGGATATAAAGCAGGAGACGGTGAGCTTCACAAGGTCCAACTGGAAGCCGACCTCCACCCAGATGGTAGCGCGTTTTATCCCCTCCCTCGAAAGTGGGCGCGGAGATTGTGTTACACGTCCGCCGCCACCGCCGGAGGAGGAAGAGGAAGATCCAACGCTGTTGTGGGTGCCTAGGTCAGTCCACTTGAAACGTGCGCGCTGTTCGAGTCTATTTCTCCTTGGAGGAGTGGTCGATAGGAGATGGCCGAGGAAGAAAGAGACCCCCCTTGCAATATTAGTAGCAGTAGTAGTAGTTTTAGTAGTAGTAGTCGTACCTTGGTCGTTGTTCTGGTGCCTTGATTCGATTCTAATAATCAGACCTGACCGTCACCCTTTGGACCGGACAGAAATAAATTGTCGTGCCTGGCCCTTTTTACATGGATTGCCCCTCCCACCCACCCACCACCATGCCCACCGGAAACAAATCCATCGACTACGACCCCTTGGACGAGCTACTCAAACCTCCCCCGAATGAGACAGAAGAGGACCGCGTCATACGACTAGCCCAAGAGGCGGAAGCCAGAAGGATAAGCCATCAGATCGACGAGTCTATCAAGCAGGAACGCCAGCAGCAAAAGAAGAAATCTATCGTCAGGCTCCTCCTCCTCGGTCAGAGCGAGTCAGGTTAGTTTCCTCCTCTTCACCTTCAGCTCACCCTCTCTCATCACCCTCTTCCCCAGGAAAATCAACTACGCTCAGACGTCAGTCACACGTCCGCACCCGCACGAACCAACCTGACTCGTCCCCACAGACTTTCAGAGGTTGTACACACCCTCCGCATTTCGCGAGGAGCGCTTCCTATGGCGCAGCGTCATTCAACTCAACGTCGTTCGCTCTGTCCGCACCATCATGGACGCCCTCTCAAACGTACGTCTTCTCACCATCGACAGTGGAGGCGAGGACAGCGACGACGACGCTCTCCACGTCCCTCACGACATCGAGCTGCTCCGGATGCGTCTCACACCCCTTCGCCACATCGAAGCCCTCCTCATCGCGAAACTTGTCCCTCCGAGCGAAGACGACATCGCATCCTTTGTCGGTGGTGCTAGCTTTGCTACTTACCCTTCTCGTCGCAGTCCAAGTGCAGAGCGGTCGTGGAAAACGCAGGAAGTCTTCGTTCGACCAGGCGCTACCTGGAAAGGCGCCCTTGCAAGGAGTTCTCGCAGAGACGGCCGTCCGACCTCCCTCGGCGACACAGGCATGACCACCCGCGACGAAGCACAAGAGGTCCTTCACAACTGCACGGACGACATCACTGCCCTCTGGAACAACAGATTCGTCCGTGAGGTCCTTCGCCGACGCAAGATCAGATTAGAAGAGCTCCCAGGATTGTAATGTCTATATTTATTCTCCTTCGCCGGCCCAGTTCAACGTTCTTCTCCAGCTTCTTGAACGACGTGGATCGCGTCACCGCTATCAACTATATCCCTTCCGACGGTGAGCTCCCCGTCCGCAAGAGGCATTCCGTCGGCGGTCTCATCTCCTGTTTGTCACAGACGACGTTCTCCGCGCACGTTTGAAAACCGTCGGCGTTTCGGAATACAGATGTGAAATGGAGGCAGCCGCCGGTCGCGAACAGGGCACCGAGTGGAGGATAGTCGATGTCGGTGGTTCTCGGTCGCAGGTGTGTCTACCGCGATCTCTGGGATACTGTTCTCTAAACGGCCTTTTGATCTAGAGAGGTGTGCCTCGTCCCTTTCTCTCAACTCCTCACACCTACTCACATTCCCCCCTCTTAGCAACATGGGTCCCCTTCTTTGATGATGGTGCGCCCTTGCGCCTGACGTCATTTGTGCCTCTCTGACGGCGGTATTGCCCCAGTGGACGCCATCATATTCCTTGCTCCGATATCTGGATTCGACCAGGTCCTCGCGGAAGATCGAACCGTGAACAGACTGGTGAGCGCATCCCCTCGCCGACCTTGTAGAGTCATTCTCATTTGTCTCTCAGGAGGATAGCGTCTTGTTGTGGAAAGCCGTTTGTTCGAACAAGCTCCTAGCCAACGTCGATCTGGTCCTCTTCCTGAATAAGTGTGACATCCTCGAATCCAAGCTTGGCTCGGGCATTCGGCTGTCCAAATACGTTCGCAGTTATGGTGATCGCCCCAATGACATGGAGACGGCGTCAAAATGTATGTCCGAATGCTAGACGCTCGCCCTCGCGCAAACTAATGGGGCCCCTCAGACTTTAGGAGCAAGTTCAGTGCCATCCACCGAGAATACTCTCCTCTGCCTCGGAAGTTTTACGGATTCTGCACGTCTGTCACGGTAGGTTTCGACAACACACCGTCGAGCTGGGATTCAATTCTTGTCAGGACACGAAAACGACTGCCGGCATCCTTGCAAGCGGTGAGTGTTCTGTTTTCTCACATGGGAGCTGAGCGTATACTCATTCAACCCTAGTGCGAGACATGGTCGTCCGCAGGCATCTCAAGCAATCTAAACTTTTGTAGTATTCCCGCATTGTATAGGTAAGGATGGAAGCGATTCGGGATGTCATCATCTCTCCAGCTCGTCATCATTCCTTCTTTTCCGCAGCCCTTCCCACAACCCGATTGATATCTTACCAGTCCAACCCAGGACTCTCTCTTGTCGAAGCAATGTTATCGCTAGTTCTATTCCTCACTGCTCATGTCGTCACGCCCCTCCCATGACTCCAACACATCATCTTTTTTTCACGTCATCTGACTCGATCAGGCTTCGGCGCAAAGGGGTCAAGCTGCAGTTCATCTCCGCTTTACTATCTGTTTAAAATCTCGACGAGGGCTCGCACCCTTCTGACCTTCCATCATTTCTTTTTCGCTTTCTCCTTTTTTTGGAAGAATGGATCTAGATGCAATCTGTTGTTTTTCCTCCCTAGCGAACGATCGATGGAATCCCCCCCCTTTTTTGTTTGTCTCTGTCTATAATGTTGCGCACGTCTATCTCCTCTCTCGCTCACACACACACACGCAATCTTCTTCCCTCATGGGGGTGCTCGTTTTCTTTTTGTTTGGCTAATCCTGCTTGTACTATACGAATGTGTACTATGACTGAGCGTACCGCTGCTGGGTTGACCACACCGATCGTTGGAGCCTTTGCCAAGAGCGTCGCCGCGTGCGATGGATGGGGATCGTCCGCGTGGTGACTAGTGACCAGTTTGACGTACCCATACATACATCCCACGCATCCGCGTTACTGGGGCGATGTGTAAGTACCGCACCGGTATGTTCGAGCGCCGGGAGTTCTCAGAACGAGCGAGGCGAGGCGACCAACCCGCCCAGAGGCGCCACGCCCCACCGTGTCTGGGCCCCCCAACCGACGCCTACCGTCCGTGGTGCGATAGTGGCACAAGCCGATGGGCCGTGGGGGGGGCCAAACGGAAACGCGTCTCGTCCAACGCCGGGACCGCAGCGGCGGGGGAGGGGGGTAAAGGCCGAGGGCGGGCGTGTGAGATCCCGTCGGCCAGTATGTGACATTTGTTTTGATACACCACCATGGCGATTCGCGGAGCCCTAACAGCGAGCGAGCAACGGTGTGCGTGTTACCCGAGCAGACTTGCGAGCGCCTGGGGGAGACGGAGCGTCGACCACAGCGTACGAGCGGAGTACATAACCACTCTTTTCTTTCTTTCTTTCTTCTTTCACCTCTTTCTGGTTTTCTTTCGTTCGTGTCCCAGTATCCCTTTTTTTTCTTTTTTTGAAAAAAAAAAGGGGGTGTTGTGTTTCAAACCGTTCTCGATCTCGGCGTCGCCCGAGCCATTTCCCAACGGGTTCACTTGCCTGTGGTTGACCGCGGGTCTCTGTGGGAAGCGATCTCCGACGGGGAGAAAAAAAGGAGTGATGAGGGCGAGGGTCAAGACGGAACGCGTACAGTACGACCACTGAGTAGAAGATATGATAGTGACCGTGGTGACCTGTCGCCCTTGTTTGCATGCTCTGCTTGCGCCCGGTCCGTGATTGTGACAGTGACGACCCGTCGTCGTGGCGTGAATCATGATCCATGTGATTGGGCCATGACAGACAGGCCCCTCTCTGAAGAGTCTGTAGCCATCTGGTTATCTGTCTATCTCTCTTTCTTGTGCGTTCGCGTCCCGTCGGGCCTAATCCGCGCGTGGGTACGACAAGATCATGGCGGAATAACCCGGTAGGCTGGTGCCACGCACCGCGTCACGGAAAGTTCATAGATGTACAGATGGGCCTAACTACCCAACACTGGGCGTGGGTGTGGTCCGCGGATTTCCCTTGATTGAGGCTTTCGGGATCATTGAGAGGAGGTAGTGGGGGGCGTCGATTCGACAGGGAGCAACGTCCGTTGTCCGTACGCACGTCTCCGAGTTGGTGGGACGGGGGGGCTGTTGCATGTGTACCTTGCTGGCAATGCAGCGGTCCTGGAACAGCACTGGCAGTCAAGGGGACGCAGGCCACCTCACTCTCCCTCCTCCCTCCCCCTGTGCCTGATCTACCCTTTTGATAAACGTCAATGTGTCTTTATTGTCGTCATGCCAGCGTGTCGTCAGCAAATACAGGCACGGCGTGAGCCCTCGTCCGTCCGAGACCGGCGTAGCCAGCCCTGCTGCCAGGTACAGAATCCAGGATCCGGATATGAGCGGGACGCGTTATGTAGAAACGGTTTCCTTGGGAAGGGATCCCGGGCCGAGTAGTAAAGAGAGACGGAGAGAGAAAGTCTTGAAGGCGATGCGTGACGGCGATGTCGTCGTCGGGCACATGCAACATGCGTTATCGTTCCGAGTCGTGCCCACCCTTGATTGTAGGGTTGCGGGCGTGACCACTGACGACGCTGACAGAACGTGGGGGCGAGAACGACGCAGGACAGGACAGGACTCTGTGACTTTGAGGGTTCAGCATCGCCTCAGTGGACTTTTTTACAGGGTGGCCACAGGAGTTCGGGTATGACGGTCTGTTTCTCCGGAATGGCGCCATCGGAGGTTGTCAGTGCGTGTCGGACGTGCATCGCCATGTCCTCGAACGTGCAACCACATGAGTAGTCCACGACGTGGTGCACGTCGCTTTCTTGTCGAGCTCCGGGAGCCGAGGAAAGGTGCTCGATGAGTAATATGAGTGGCTCAGAGATCTGGATCAAAAATTCGTACGAGAAATGCGAGTTCAGGACCTTTCCCCCCAATATCTCCAAGCGTGATCCTGGCGTACCTGAATATCGAATATTGAATCAAAGGGTAGGCCCAGGCTCGCGGGAAACAAATTCGAATTGAACTTGGCCTGCTGCCAGCGGTCATCATTCTGTCCATCTCCGTTCCAGGGACAGCCACTATCGATGCGTTCGAGTGGGGATACGCCGTATGATGTGTGCGCTGGCGTCAGGGATGGCGCCGCGTTGCAACCTGGACGGTATACTCACAAGCACAAATATGTACGCATGCGCCGTGACTCGTCGAACGACGCGTGCGCGATGGGAGGATTCAGGGCGCAACGCACTGGCCGGCGACCCCTCGATCTCTCTGTCTTCCAAATGCCCTGTCTCCCTCCACGTCACTCGTAAAATGGACCCAGGGGCTCGAGCAACGCGGTGGAATGATCCTGGTCGATATAATTCAAAAGTCATCTTGGGGTGTGTAAAGAGAGGGAATAAGATGGGCGTCTGATTCTGGATCCGATCTACTGCTGATCATAAACGTTGGCGAATACGCTCGCGGGATGTACCAGAGGACTCGGGTTTTAGTTCAGTTGGTATGATAATTCGACCTCGGCGCATTGACCAGATGGGTGTGGCTTTACCGGAGTTATGCAGCGCTGTAGCAACCACTACAGCATGACACCAATTCAAAACAAGGTCCCTGCCAGGTAAAAGGGGTTATCGTTATCATCCGGTCCCGCGTGCCTGATGACGCACTTTGCCAAGCGATATAATTACGTACCAACTTTGGGCAAGCGTCGTGCCACAGTGCTGGCCTCGAGTTTCGTGGCGAGTTAGCCTTTGGCCGAGAGTAAGCGCACGGCTCCCAGAAGGCAGTTGATTCATGGTCTACATCTTGATGGATCAGAACGATTAGAATATGAAGTGGGAAAGTGGAGGTTGACTTTCAACTGTCTGCCGTGGTTTTACTTCAACCTTACCTCGGAAGGAACCGCAAATAATATACACAGACGGCTGGTTGTAACACTACACATGTTGGAGAACGATTAGTATAGTTTCATAAGGAGGGCAATACAGATGGGAAGATGTTTCATTTGATACACAATGCAAATATCATATTGTTCTGGTCTCCTTCAAACAATTCACCCCACTTTCAATTCTCGGGAGCGCTTGGCTTGGCTGATGTAGATTTGGTGTTCGCCACCTCCCATGCGGCCGACACGACGGCCATTTGGATGACCAAATTCTCCAACGTAATCCCAATCGCAAACATCATCGGATGCTTCAGCCTCTTCAACGCGTCACACACCCAATTCTGGCAGTTCCAGGATGGTTTCAAGTTCTCCACCGGAACGAGCGCGAAATGAGCCTCTAGGAGCGGCAGCATGGTTGGCAAGACATATCCGACGGTGTGACTCCCTCGCTCCATTCCCTGCCGTGCGTTGTGGTTATTGATCGTGCTTCGAACGTGGTAGGGCGGAGAGTCTCCAACGAGTTCATAGTGGTGGCCTACCCCCGGAATGCGTGACGTGGGTATGAAGATGGCCCAGTGATAGTGCATGGGTTTGCGTGTGGCGGGATCGCATCGAAAATATTGGCTGATCTTGATGGGAAGATAGCCAGCAGGGACGTCCACTTCTTGAAGAAGCAGAACGTAGTTGACTGGGTATGAAGGAGGGATGCTCCAGGCGTAATCTGGGAAATAGGTCAATGACCCGCGCGAGGAATAAGAGGGGAACTGACCATCGAGTCTATCAATCACCTCGTCTGTATAATCGTATGCCTGCATTACGAATGTTGGACTCGAGGATGTCGGGTAAATGCTTTTCTTTGCGTCAACGTTCTCAGGGCGCTTTATATCCTGCTCGAATGTGGTCTGCTTGTGCAGTGGAGTGAGGGCCCGTTGGCTTTGATCCTTGGACATGTGGGAGCGCATTGACGGTGGAGGGTCCACCACGAATCGTGCACAGCGCCAGCACCTGATCATGGCCTGTACGGTGTTGGTGGATACGGCTCCACAAGTGGTAGGTCATATAGGATGCTTACCTTGGCTTGAATCAAATTCGGGATGCGGTGTCCTCTTCTATCAGGCAGGTCATTGCATAAAGTAACTGACCAAATACCTCGGGCCGGGGATCAGTTGTGCCGCCGGTGGCTGACCATGTGGACTTGAGGTCGAAACACTTCTATCCATCACTAGATTGGCAGCGCCCCGAGGTGGGTAAACGGCCGCCATCAAACCATGGTTTCGTCAACGCTTTGGCACCTGGTTATGCGATGACCGGAAGTGCCTGGTTACAGCCTTTCCACTGTGTCCCATTGTCTATTGCTCGCGTGTGTGTGCCTCGCCGGATAAATGGTTCCTAGGTGATCGTTGGTCTTCCACGTACCGTTTGTGCCAGACGGCGAAGTAATGCCCGGTGGTTTCACTCGTTCTAAGTCCTCACAAGTCGCGCGCCTGCTCAAAGGTGTGACACGAGAGTCACGCGACTCGCTTGGATTAGTACTCACTCGGAGCGGAACGCGGAAGCATGTGGTACAGCTGGCAATGTCGATTTCATGTGCACCTGCGCCGACATCTTTCCACACCGATATCGAGATACCACTACCACTGGCATAGACCCTTCTCCTCAGTTCCAATGGGTGCTATAGGGACAACAAGAATCGACACTGCCGAACGGCTTGCTCAACTCAGGGCCTTAATGCGCCAGCAGGACATAAATGTAGGCGCCGTCATAGTTCCCAGCGAGGACGAGCGTAAGCGTTCTTCGCTCTTTTTTCCAACACTCCGTGCTTGATTTCCCCTGGTCCAGATTTCAGCGAGTATCCGTCCGAGGCGGACAAACGACGAGGGTTCATTTCCGGATTCAACGGCTCGGCAGGTGATTAGGCCCATTTGATGGGCACCAAGCTCATAGCTCATGGGTTCGATCCCTAGGATGTGCCGTCGTCACGCTCAAGGACGCCTTCCTCTTCACCGATGGTCGCTACTTTTTGCAGGCCGAGCAACAGCTGGATGAGTGAGCGACAGATGTGTGTCACCGCGGAGATGTATCTGAATCGGATGTTCTAGGAATTGGACTTTGATGAAGCAAGGCTTGCCAGGTAATTGCGAAGAACATCTCAAAAGAACAGCGCAGGGCTGACGTGTCATGAGACGTTCCCACTTGGCAGGAGTTCCTCCCAAAGGTACGCCTCTTATCTCCTCTCACCTCTTTAGCCTGTGACACCACCCCAGAATATCGAACAAGGCACAAGAATCGGGATCGATCCGACTCTGATTTTGGCAAGTACGTCGCTCGCATCTTGATCGATCATGGGCGTGGTCCGATGCGAGGAACAGCCGATGCTCAGGCACTCCGAAAGTCCCTCGGAAACTCTGAGTTGGTCCCTCTTTCTCAAAATCCCGTGGACGTCGTGTGGGGTTCTGCACGCCCAAAGAGACCCAGGAACCCAGTGTTTGCTTTGGATGTCAAATACGCTGGTACGAATACATGTTATTCTTTGTCTACGTTTTCCTGACTTGTGGCAGGGGAAACCTTGCGCAATAAACTCGTTCGTATACGAGTCGAATTGGCTAAGAAGAACGCGGTTGCATTAGCGGTCACACTGCTTGACGAGGTCGCATGGTTATTCAATCTACGGGGAACAGATATTGACTTCAACCCGGGTATGTTTACTTGGATATTCTTGTTGCTACTACTGAGCCAAGACAGTTTTTTTTGCGTATGCGGCCGTGACGAATGATTCGGCCGTGCTGTTCATCGATGAGGCGCAAGTCAGCGATGCTGTGAGAACCCATCTTGAACAGGATGTGGAGATCAAGCCCTACGAAGCATTCCTCCCCTATCTAAAAAGCCTCGTCGTGACAGGTTTCGTGAAGAAAGATAAGGTGCAGTTTTCAGATGAATAATCTTGACCGTAGAAAGTGATGATTGATGATCCCCAGCTAGTAACCCTCGGCGACAAGACGAGCCTTGCGGTTATCGATGCGCTTGGCGAAGTAAGTTCATGTCATGTTCTACATCAACCGGCGCTCATGCTTTGAAAAGGAGAACGTAGTGATTGTCCCGTCACCCGTGGCAGCCATGAAAGCGATCAAAAACAACACCGAGATTGACGGTTTCCGGCAAAGTCATATACGTGATGGCGTTGCGCTGGCTCGTTACTTCGCTTGGCTCGAGGAACAGCTTCAAAATGGCGTTGTGTTGAACGAGAGCCAAGGGTCGGACAAGCTCGAAAAGTTTCGATCGTGCGTAATGAGTCTTGGTTCGAGTTGTTCTTGTCTGACTTTTCGTAGCGAGCTGGATTTATTCCGTGGTTTGTCCTTCACCACCATTTCTTCCGCTGGCCCGAACGCTGGTTCGTTCTCGTGTACTTTCTTCGGTGGGTCCTGATCGTGATGCATGTTAGCTATCATTCACTATTCTCCGGACCCCGATGACTGTGCGATTATCACCAAGGATCAGGTGTTTGGATTGTAGAATTCTCGCCCTTTCATATTGACTAACGCTATCAACAAGATCTATCTCTGTGATTCTGGAGGTGGGATAATAATCAAAAAGTTGTGTAGAATGCGTCTCATCGTTTGCACTGCCAGGCCAGTATTTGGATGGAACAACTGATGTCACTCGTACATGGGCAAGTATTTTCATTCTGAGAACAAAGATCGGTCACAGAGGAAGTGTAATAGCACTTTGGAACACCCTCAGAAGAGGAGAAACGTGCGTTTACCCGAGTACTTCAAGGACATATTGCAATCGATACTGCTGTATTCCCCACTGGAACGACTGGTATGTCCTTTGGTCATTCCTTGTTGGCTAGTCATTGATTCGTGGTCTCGCAGGATATACGATGTATGTGAATGTGTCTCTATTCCCGCGTGGACGCTGACGAAGACGACAGAGATTCATGGGCAAGGAGGGCATTGTGGAAGGATGGCCTCGGTGAGCGTTCTTTACTTTTTCCTTTGGGTGTTATGGCATGCTAAAGCTTGGATTTTAAGACTACAGGTTTATTCATCCCTTTGCATGCCATATATTAGGCTAATAGTTTGAATACAGACATGGAACCGGCCACGGTGTTGGTCACTACCTGAATGTTCATGAGGGTATGTACGAAGATGTGCATGGTATCCACACTCACTCTATTCAAAAAGGTCCTCAGGGTATTGGCGTACGCATCGGTGAGGGATACATGATTCCCTTCGCGGATTTATGAACTGACTACTCATTTAGCGTACAACAGCACGGCGTTGAAACCAGGAATGACATTGTCAAACGGTAAGAAATCAAACCCAAGGTGTCATTCAGAGCCGCATTCACTTGCGCCTTGTGACAGAACCCGGATACTATGCCGACGGTAAATGGGGCATACGCCTCGAAAGCGTCGTGATCGTTCGCGAAGCCGAGACGCCCAACAACTTTGGAAAGAATGGATACCTCGGATTTGAGCGTCTCACAATGGTCTGGTTCACGTTTTCGTTTTCCTTTGGGGGGACTGATATCCGGAATGTTTTGCGTGCAGTGTCCTATTCAGACGAGTCTGGTCGACCTGTCGCTCTTGACTGTGGAGGAGAAGGCGTGGCTGAACGCGTACCACGCCGAGGTCGAGTCCAAGGTGGGGCCATTGCTCGAGGGCAAGGACGCGCGTGCGTTGGCGTGGCTCAAGAGACAGTGTCGAGTCGTCTGATGTGGGGTCTGGCCCTGGATCGTTTGCTTACACGAGTCGACAGCGACCTACGTTTCGTGAAAGAATGACGAGTGACACAGAGCGGGTTGACATTACCGATCAGAACATGGATTGGGGGTGATCTCGATAGTAAGGATTGCACGAGATGAGAAAGTCATGGACAGGAGTCATTTGACAAGCGATGCGTGCAAGCGCTATTACAACCACCAGACCGTACCTGAGCGTGAACGGGAAGACCATCGAAGAGTGGAAGAACGTGCGATCCTCGGCTCGTCGAGTAATACATAGGAATCAGCAGGTACTAGTACCCTTGCGCTCAGGCTTGTGCAAACGGCAGTGACACCCCCTCAGCCAGTCACGGTAACACTCGTGTGCAAGGGCGCGCGTATGCTCCGACTGTAGCCGCAGCGTCGAGTCGGACTTACGTGGCACCTGTCAGCGCTCTCAACGTCTTGGAACGACGTCTCTGTGGGGCCCCCTCGGTCTCAGAGAGGGGTATGAAACTACATTTCGACCGCTCGACGGAGCGTCTAGTTGACGAACAGAACTTCTTCGGTTGTGTCGTGTTACCTGGGTCAGAGACAACGGTGCGCGTGGGCTGTCTCGAGACAATGGCCTACTGGGGACCCGTGCTCTTGACAGGCAGGTAAGATGATGGAGGTCAGTGACAGTCGATAAATTCTTCGAGGACTACGGGGTGACACGTTCTCCTTTGGCACTTTTCATTTGGGGTGCCCCTCGATCGGCATGCCAAATCGACCATGGCTAAACCAACTGACGTTGCTAAAAATGAAGACAGTAGTAAACGGTGCTAGACAGGGGGCGTGAGTCGGAATGAAGATCAGTGAGCATCCCGATCCCTTCCGAACAGTTCATAATTTTTGGACGAGGAAAGGTGCTCTTTAACAATCAGTGCGAATGTATCGCTGTCTGCGAGTCGAGAACTGAGGAATAAATCATCTGACTAGAGTTGCAACATCGAAACAGCCCATGCAAACACAAGTGTCCACAAGACTAAAATAAATGTAAAAATTACATGGAATGGTAGCGACATGTGCATAAAAGAACGTCCAGAAAAAAAACTTCTAGAAACGGAGAATTGAACTTGCCAGACGGATGCCGGTGTAGGATGCAAAAGTGACCCGGTGTTGCACAATTTCCCGTGTGCGTACGAACGATGTGTCACACCTTGTCACGACACTAAGTCAATCTCCGACATGCCGATGTGCTTGACTCGAATTCGACAACGAGGCTGCTGTGCTTGCCGGAAGTGCCGTTACCGCCAAAACACACTCCGCTTGCACTCCGTCAAGCCAGCTTAGAGTTGTCACACATTCTGCATGACTGACTTCAGAGTGCTCCATTGTCTGGAAATACAGTGAGGTTGGTCAATCATATTCCAATCTAGATTAACCAGCTCAAGGTAAACTAAGTAATGTTGTGTGAGCTAGAAATGATTTTGCAACTCTGGGTCATGGCATTTGGCTTTAACAAAATCGGCGGTTGGACAAAAAGGCATGATTACTAATGCAACGACAACCACTTCAACAAACTGCCACTAGCACGTCTCGCACATGCCTCCCGGGGATGTTACTCGGTAACTCCCTCGTCTGCCAGGCATCAAAACTTTACAGATGATAATCACCACGTCAGACTCTCCTTCATCTCCACATGGTTCGCGTCGTATTCATCCAGCCGTGGGTACCAACTCCTCGCATTCTGACACACACACCATATCTCGGCAGACTGCCCCACACGGCTTTTGATTGCGTCACCCCAAGCCCACTGACACATAGAATTGCCCCACACCCACAGCCGAAAGTTATTCTAGGCCCCCCAACCCTCGTCCAGGGGAGCGCATCTCGATATCGACACTAGGGTCCCCGCGGGCGTGCCCTTCCTTCACGACCTCGGCATGCGTGACAAAACGGGCGCATCGCGGCGTCCAAGTGGGTCGTCCGCTCCAACGCAGAGGGTTACGCGCTGCGCGGCGTGTCACTCTGATCGTGACGTCTTCGTACGTCTTTGATTATGGCAGGAACCACGGACACCTTGGTGATTTCTCAGGCTCCTCCAAAAAAAAAAGTTCCCATATCCCCAGGTCTATTTGTGTGCGGGGAGAACGTCTTCTTCGAATCGACCGTGGGTGCCTCTCTCTCCCTCCTGTAGGCGTCGGGTCGATGTGAGTCGCCTCGGCGTGGCCGAATGCTGCACGAGGATACCGAGTTCACGACACGCGCCATCAGTCTTGTCGCGGTCAGCATGGCAAAAACCGAAGAAATTGACCTCGTGATCCGAGATCCAGTCAAGCCTTCTAATGGGTCTAGACTACGGACCCTCTGGCGTCGCTCTTTCACACTACGGCATGAAATGAGGCATGTCATTTATTCCTACAGGGCGAATGGTAACGTACATGGCCTACCACACCATGGAGTAGTGATACAACCCGGATACCAGATCCGCAGAAAGTGAAAGAACAGGGAGGACAAAGCGAGACAGAGTAAACGTGAAATGCGGTGGGGTATCTCTTTGGTAACAATGTTGAATGATGCTGAGAAGACGCCTCGCACAGGAACAGGAAACGCCCGATGACCCACCCATAAATACGCAAATGAGACGTACACGCGCTTGCGATGCGGGTTCGGAACTTGGAGGAAGGGATGAAATTATGGTCCGGAAAAGAGAAAGAAAAGAGACTGGGTGGGGCAACCAGCGTGATGGGGGTCGTGAAGAATGACGGGTATTCGATCGCACTCATTCATCGTCTGAAGTGGGCGAGGCTGGACCGTTCGTGAGGTATCCAGCTATGATACCGTTTTCTTTACAGTAACCCGTCCGTTTGAGGACCGAGCGCGGCGGCGCCTTGGGTATGAGCCTCCTGTTGAGGTCAATTCGGACACCATCTTCGTTTTGCCAGCCTTCCGATGACTCCGGGTAGTCGTCGAGGTCTTCGGGGTAGTCCTCACCTTGGGCGGGGGGTTTGTATGAACCATCGTTGCGCCACAATTGGTCCCTAAACATGCCATCGATGGCGAATCGGATAGGTCAGAAAAGGGGAGATGGGTTGGGGTCAGTCAGGGTTCATGCCTCCAGGGACGAAAGTGAAAGACAGAATTGAACACACCCTCGTCTATTGAACCATCCCTTCCTTCTTTGGCTTGGTAAGATGGGGCTTGGACAGACAAGCTCTTCGCACCACCGGACGGAACGTGGTGGGGGTACCGTGCTGCAGCGGCGTGGGCGGGGTGGCATGATGTGACCTTGATCACCGTCCGAGTTGCGGCGGCTTGGATGCCGGTGAGGAGGTTCTGCTGTGATGTCTATGGTCTGACCATATTCCCAGTGGACGTTCAGCCCTGGAGGCGGTGGTACGACCCCGTGCGAGCTGCTACCCGCAGAGCCACTGCTCTTCATCGAGGAAGAGCGAGCGAGCGCCGGTGGCGAACCTGACACATACCCTCCCGCCTCTGCTCCAGGCCACGCTCCGTGCGGAGCGTCAGCCTGGTATACAGCACGATCTCCGATACGTAACTGTGGGAGCCGTGGACGCGTGGCGGGGGGTGGGACTGAACGCTCGCTTGCGAGCACGAGGCTGTCTTTCCGCACCCGGGCGCTCACGGGTGGCGTAGGCAGCGGGCGGGAGCCATGCGCTACGACATCGGGTCTGCCACTTGCACGGGATGATGGGCTACTGCTCATTTCCGAACAAGTCGGGCATGTGTGGTATGGCATCGGGAAGGGTGTTCCGGATCGGTGCCCGCCGTGACCATGGCCAAACGATGGTCGGCGCTCAGGCGTGGTCCGGGCGACTTGGAGCATGCCTCGTGGTGGTGGACAATCGTCGTCCACGCTACTGCTACTCGACGCCGAAGAGCTGTGGGAGAACAGAGAGTCGATCTCGCTCGCGGTGCTGTCCGACGACGGTGGGTAGTAGTAGTCGCGGCACGTGTCGCGGTAGGGGTCGGATTTGGACGATGCGATGGAGCGCTCGTAGATGTAGGTGTCTGGGATGGGCCCAGGGTAGATGAAACCGAAATGTCTGGTGTCGCGATAACCTCGATCTCGATCTCGCTCCCGCTCTCGTTCCCGGTCTTCTTGAGCGTGGGCGTGGGATGGAGGCGGTGCCTTGACTAGCTTCCGAGGAGGTTCACGCGAAGGGGCGTTCGGCGAGCGGAGGTCACGATGTGACGAGGGCTTGTAGTCGATGTCACCCCTCGAGGTGACTGCGGACAGCTGCTGACCGACGTTTGAGCACTGACGGGCAGAAGCATCAAGAGTCGGTGCTTTGAAGACGCGCACCGAAAAGCCGGAGGGTACTGGCAAGACGTAGTTCTGCTCGGCCAGAGAGGTGGGAGGTGGGGGGTGGTGGGGGCAGGCGGACGTTCATTACCATGCCGAACATCAAAGGAGGGGACTGACCTTGGACGATCCCGGGGGTGCGCCGCCGCCGCCGCTGCGGTCGAGTCTCGAGGGCGGGCGGACGCCAGGGTTAAAGGAGGACAATGGGTTCGGCATGAAGGCAGCAGTCATGGCTCTTTTCTCAATCTGACCTAGCAGAGTGGGGCGGGCATACGTGTGCAAAAAGGGAGAGCTTATAAGAACTAGGGAGGAGAAAGCCAAAAAAAATAACGGACGACGGAGGGAGCGACTTTTTGGTATTAGTGGTAAGAAGCAAAGGAACACACACGGGGCTTTCGGGAATCGAGGTTTGGATAGTAGATGAAATGGCGAACGGGCTGTAGCGTGCCAATTGGGTGCATGCTGCGAACACGAGTAAACCAGGTTGCAGGGCATGAGGTGGGTTTTGATGTGAAACCCTAGGCGGGCAAATGAGGATCGAGTGGCTCTAGGGGCGAAAGAACTCGAAAGAAGGTGGCCGTACAAGACCGCGAATTATCGATTACGGACCGAAGCGACGAGAGAGGGATAAGCCGTGCTGGTTGGCAACTCGGAACGGCCGAGGGGAGACCCTGAGTGGCTACTAGTGGGTGACGCTCGGGACTGATACCTGGCGCCTTGCTGGAACTTCATTCATACTCGGCGTGCAGATTTGTCTCCGCATACGACGGGGAGAGCCGCATCAATCTAGTGTAAATGAAACGTTTTCAGGTGAATTTGGAACCGCCTGGGGCGTCTGCGGTTCAGTGATGAGCACCGCTATCGGCCTTGAGCACATGTAGCAAAACGACAACGTGTCGGTGGGCATATACGTCAACGAGCAGCTGATACTTGACCTGATGGAGGGAGAAAGTAAGTTTTCACTTACGTCGGTTCGAGGAAAAAGCGAAAAGGTGACCAATTCACAGGGGCTGGAACTACATCAGGAACCGAAGCTCACACGTCGATCCATCTATAGAAGGCAGACCTGTGGCAAGGCTACCTGACAGCTTTCCAAACTGCGAGTTGACGAGGCGGCACGACGATGGATCAGCGACGACGCCAAAGTGGCGGAGTGGCGGGCCCGCCTTGGCTTGCTTACACAAACACAAGCCAAGCATGCTAGTGCAGACCACTGATCATGCGAGTGTCCTGTTCGAGAAGCGGGATGCTGAGAACGCACGCCGTTGAAAAGAAAACACAGCCTTGTATACACGGCGGAGATCCAGCTCGTAGCTGTGCAGACGATGGACCCTCAGTTGGAACGCATACGGGGGTAGGTCGATAATCACTCGATTGTAAGACGACATGAAAAAGGGAGACGGGGGATTGCCCTGCGTGTTCATGCAGGGAGAGGAGCGACTGAGGTGCACGTTTGAAGTAGGCGAAATGGGGGGAGGGGCGAGGCTGCGAGCAACACCGCAGTCGATCGAGCACCCAGACGGAGCTTAAGCAGCGGTCGGTGGGGAGAAGGTTGATGATTGGCTGATTGATGATGCGCATAAAACCCTCATAGGAAAACAACGGAGGAGAATAGGACGCCATGTTACACCTACGTCAACGACAGTTTCGATAATATTTTTCTTGTGTGATCTCATTAAATGGCTTGCATCCGTTGGCAGCCCTCCCAGGATCAATAGCGTGGCAGGGAGTGCTCCGTCAATTATGGGGCAGTGTTTGGCCAGGTCTTTACCACGAACACGAACACGAACGAAACGAATCCAAGAAGTGCGCCTGTAACCGCCCCCGATCAACGTATGGTTCGGGGACCGAAGATGAGCACTGCAGTTGGCTCACAGCTATCTGATAGTCTGTATCTCCAGAAGGGCGGCACAGCAGAGATAGAGGATGGCCGGTAATGCTTACAAATGAACACATGCGTCAACAGGCGCAGTGATACGCAGTCACTGGCAGGAAGATGAACAAGCACGATTTGGGACATTGGGAATTGAATCGAAGCATACCTTGATCGAGAGGAGGGCAGAGAGCGATAGTCGGAATTGATGTGGGTTTTAGCAACGTTCGATTTGGAACTGAATGTTGGCCGTCTGACTGGCTGAGCGAAAGAAGAGATGCTGTAAATATGAACAGCAAGGTGTGTTCACCCTTTGACTTGTCTTCGTAGATGTAAATAGAGAGAAGGCGCTCACCAAAAGGGTCCAAGGAGACGATCATGGCTTGGTCCAGTCAGGGGGTTGTGCGTCACGCAGTTTGTGACAAGCCGTGTCACGCTGTCGAAGTTGAGGGTGACACGAAAAAGAAAGAAAGAAAGAAAGAAAAAGAAAAAAGAGAATTGTTATGCATGCCCTCCGACATGACATTCTTTCTCCAAGCGGTGTTGAATTCGCGGTCGCCCTCACCCTCACCTCGTCCACTTCGTCCACCGTCGTGAAGAACATCGTCACCGCAAAGTCAAACCTCCTCCGAGTGTATGGGATCCGTCAAGTACCCCCATCCATCCCCGACCGCGTCGAAAGCGAACGCGACAGGCATGCTCGTGTGCGCAAGGGAACGGAGGCCGTGGAGGGCGAGGTCGAGATGGACCAGGATGGCGGGGGCTGGGTCAATATGGACACTGTCAAGGTAAGTGCTCCGCGTCATCGCTGTCTCTCAAAACGTCCTCTAACCGCCACCCAGCCTAGTGCAAACCCAGAGCAGGCGAAGACATGGCACTCCTATCTCGTTCGCGAGCATTCCGTACATGGCGTCGTCACCGGCATCGACAAGGTCCGCACAATGTCGTCCAACGACGACAAGCTCGACCGTCTTCTCGTCTCCTTCAAAGATGCCAAGGTACGCCCCCTTTCATCTTCACCGGCCGTTATGAATGTGGCCATAGATTGCATTATTGGAATGGTCCGACGCCATCCACGACCTCGTCACAGTGTCCATCCACACTTATGAGCGTTCCGCCCAGATGGTATGTGCTACACTTTGACCGAGACGCACGCGCTGAATCCCTTTCAACAGACAGTCCTCGATAGCCACCTCTTCCGCGCCGAACTTCGTGCAGACCCTCTCTCCCGCTGTGCTGCTCTCACTCTCCCCAAAGACTCTCTTGCCATCCTCCCCTTTTACCAAACGCAAGCCGAATTCGATCTCATGGAACAAGACCAAAGTCTCGCAAGGTACCCTCTTTCACTCGTTCGTTCTGTCCTTTCCAACACTCATCATCCCTCAGAGAAGTACCCTATTCCCCCTCGTTCGTTCTCGATCTAGTCGCGGACGTCGACCCAAACTTGCGCAATGTCATCGACTTTGTGTTTTTGCCAGGGTACCATAACCCCACCATCGCCGTACTATGTCAGTCTGAAAAGACCTGGACCGGGTGAGTGCTAGGGCATCGCCGTCGTTCCGACCTGCACTCACGCCTTACATTTCATTGCGGGTCCCAGTCGTCTCAAGGAGTATCGCGATACGGCTCGTTTATATATCTTCACTCTCGATCTTCTCAACCACATATATCCCATCATCACCACCGTCGACAGTCTCCCATACGATTGTATCTCTCTCCTTCCCTGCGCACAATCTATTGGGGGTGTTATCATCCTGACCACAAATTCGCTCATCTACGTCGATCAAGCTGCCCGACGTGTCTCACTCCCCGTCAACGGATGGTCTGCACGTGTCAGCGACATTCCCTCACTTCCAGTTGACAAGGACCCAGATTTGGTTCTGGAGGGAAGCAAGCTAGTGTTTGCGGACGAGAAAACGTTCTTCGTGATCAGGAAAGATGGAATGGTTCACCCTGTGGAAATCATCTCAGACGGGCGAACGGTGTCGAAACTGGCTCTGTTCCCGACACTTGCGCAAACGACGATTCCAACGGTGACAGCACAACTGGACGACGGGATGTTGTTTGTTGGGAGTACGGTCGGGCCCTCGGTGTTGTTGCGGGCAGTGAGGGTCGAGGAAGAAGTGGAGGAGGGTGAGGCAGAGGAATCAAGCGCAGCACCGACCGCCGTAGTGGATACCAAAAATGCGATGGATATCGATGACTTTGACGACGACGGTGAGCGCACATGAATACGCGTCCAGAAAATAAGTCACTAACGCCGCGGGCTTGAAAGGTCTCTATGGAGAGTCAAAGACTGTGGCCAAGACAGCTGCGAATGGGGCAGCCCCCGGGGCACATATCGCGCGGACACGTTCTGTGATCCATCTTTCTCTATGTGACTCGCTTCCTGCGTATGGGCCGATCGCAGATATGACATTTTCTCTATCAAAGCTAGGGGTACGTGTCATGCGTTCACACCGTCTCTTACGGCACATATACTCATTTATGGGCTTCGCGTTGCTTGGGTAATTCAATTCGTTTTGATGGTCGGCCGCCTTTCCCTGTTAATAGGAGCGATATGTTCCCGAACTGGTAGTTGCCACAGGGAGTGGTCATCTAGGTGGTTTTACGCTCTTCCAAGTATGTAAATGACCTCTTATCGTCCTGCGTCTCTTCATTTACCCCATGCTAACTATTTGTGCGTACAGCGCGACCTTCCTATTCGTACCAAGCGCAAACTTCACGTTTTGGGTGGCGCACGTGGGATCTGGTCTATTCCTGTCCGACAGTCTCACCGAGTGAATGGTACGTCATTCGAAAAGACCAGCGGAGGATTGTTTTCCGGGGAGAGCGATACGATCGTTATCAGTACGGACGCCAATCCGTCCCCTGGCGTATCCCGGGTGCGTTTTCCTACCTAGCCTCACAGGGAATAGTTGATCCAGGAACGGCGAATGGCTTAGATTGCAACCAGGGCTGCCAAGACGGATTTGGCTATTCCGACGCGCATACCAGGAACTACTGTCGGTGCCGGTTCGTTCTTCCAACGCACGGCCATTCTGCATGTGATGACGAATGCTATACGCGTCCTCGAACCGGGTGCGTTGCATTGATTGTCTGGAAGCGTTCTTTGCGTCTGATTCGTGATGGCAAAGATGGCTCTGAGCGACAGATTATCAAAGATATGGACGGGAACATGCCTCGTGCAAGGATCAAAGCATGTAGCATATGCGACCCCTTTGTGCTGATCCTACGGGAGGATGAAACCATTGGTTTGTTCATCGGCGAGACCGAGCGAGGCAAAATAAGAAGAAAAGACATGTCACCAATGGGCGAAAAGGTAATGTTGGCTATTGTCTTGTGTCATGGGCCGGTCGCCAACGGTTTCCAAACCAGTCGTCTCGATACCTCACGGGATGTTTCTACACGGACACGTTGAACGTTTTCGAAACGATGACAACCGACGGTACCGAGATCGCTTCTGGCAGTGCCGACAAGAATGTCACTTCGACTCTTCAGGCCGCGGTTGCTGCAGGGAATAATAACCAATGGCTAGTGCTTATCCGCCCTCAGGGGGTCATGGAAGTGCGTTCGTTTGTCCGCTTGTAACCCGGAAGATGCATGACGCTGCATCATTAGATGTGGTCCCTCCCGAAGCTGACGCTTGTATTTTCGAGTGCAGCGATCAGTACGCTTGAGCCGGTGCTGAGCGATACCTTTGATCCGCCCGCACTTTCTCCTCCTCAGGATCCCCCGCGCAAACCGCAGGACCTCGACGTGGAACAGATTCTCATTGCACCCCTGGGAGAGTCCGCTCCGAGTCCTCACCTCCTCGTATGTCCGTCCTCTCTACGCGTGGTCCGCCCGTCTAATTAAGATTCTTGGAGGTGTTCATGCGTTGTGGACACCTGACGATTTATGAAGTGCACTCGGTTCCCTCGTCTACGCCACCACCCGGTGGGCGTTCCGTCTCCTTAAAAGTTATTTTCACCAAAGTCTTGAGCCGGACGTTCGAGTTGTCAAAGCAAGAGGATGCCGAGAAGACGGTGCTCGCGGAGCAAAAGCGGATATCCCGCACCTTCGTCCCGTTCGTCACTTGTCCTCCAACGTCCTCCAACGTCAACGGAGCCTACACTCTCACCGGCGTCTTCTTTACGGGCGACAGGCCAAGCTGGATCGTACGCACGGATAAAGGTGGTCCGAGGCTGTTCCCGAGCGGGCATGCGTTGGTGCACGCCTTTACGGCATGCTCGTTGTGGGAGTCCAAAGCGGAGTTTTTGGTGTACTCTGACGAGGTGATGTCTCGCAAACTCGACCCGCGCTTCGACCGAGGCGTTAGGCTAAACGGTTTCGTTTCTAGGGTCCCAGTCTTCTAGAATGGATCCCTGACATTGAACTGGACACCTCGCTGCCGAAACGTTCCCTTCCGCGATCTCGACCGTACTCCAATGTCGTGTTCGAGCCATCGGCGTCGCTGATCGTTGCCGCATCCACATTGGAGGCGCGGTTTGCGTCGTATGACGAGGACAATAACGTTCTTTGGGAGCCTGATGGTGAGTGTGGTGTCGAGATTCATGGGTGGATGCTCAAGAGGCGCAGGCGCAGGCGTTTCATTCCCGCAATGTGACTGCTCGACGTTGGAGCTTATTTCTCCGGACAATTGGATCACCATGGACGGGTGGGTCGCATTCTGTTTGAATGGAGAGGATCCTCTGACCCGTGCCCAAGGTATGAATTTGCTCCGAATGAATACGTAAACGCTCTGGAGTGCGTGACGTTGGAAACGTTGAGCACGGAATCAGGGAGCAGGGATTTCATCGCCGTCGGAACGAGCATCGACCGTGGCGAGGATCTGGCTGTCAAGGGCGCAGTGAGTGATTTGATTACTGAGACTATGCGCTTTGCTCAACGCCGGACGCTCCTCCAAGACCTACATCTTTGAGGTTGTCGAAGTGGTGCCGGACGCATCGGTCAGCACGCAGCGATGGTATAAACTGAAGCTACGCGTTCGTGATGACGCCAAGGGCCCGGTGACTGCGCTCTGTGGAATCAACGGCTACCTGGTGTCGTCCATGGGTCAAAAGGTGGAGTGGAGGACTTACTGGAACGCGTCGTGGCTCGAGTTGAACCGTGAATCCTTTAGATCTTCGTGAGGGCGTTTGACCTCGACGAACGCCTCGTGGGAGTCGCGTTTTTGGACGTTGGTGTCTACGTCACCAGCCTGCGAGTGCTCAAAAACCTGTTATTGATTGGAGATGCGGTCAAGAGCGTTTGGCTCGTCGCCTTCCAGGTACGCGTTTTCTCGTCCAGAGCGGCAGTCAAAGACAGTGAATGCCTGGCTTTAGGAGGATCCGTACAAGCTGGTAGTCCTGGGCAAGGACATCCGACGGACGTACGCGACCAACGTCGACTTTTTCTTCACCAACGGAGAGTTGTCGATCGTCCTCAACGACGAAGAGGGCGTGTTGCGCATGTTGACCTATGACCCGAGCGGTACGTTTTTCTTCTTCTTCTCCTCTCCTCCCCCTTCTTCGGAGTCGATCCTGGCGACCGTCAGTGACCGATCCTCGATTTCAGATCCCGAATCGAGGGGAGGCCAGCATCTCATGTGCCGCACCGAGTTCCACTGCCATAAGGAGTGTCGCGCGTCTAGGACGATCGCACGGCGCACGAAAGAAGACAATGAGATTCCGCAGGCGAAGCTCATCGCTGGTACGTCCTCTTTCCTCTCCGGGTGCAGCCACTCACGAATGCAACTTCTTTGTCTGTGTCTGTCTGTCTCCCTGTGTAGGCTTCACGGACGGCTCGTTGACGGCGCTGACGCCCGTCGACGAAAACGCCTTCAAACGACTTCATCTCCTCCAAGGCCAGCTAGTGCGCAACGTGCAGCACGTTGCGGGTCTCAACCCCCGAGCATACCGGTATGCACACCGCCTCCCTCGTTTACCCTTACCCTTCTACCAACCCTCGGTTGACACGCTCCCGTTGGTTAGGATCGTCCGGAACGACACGGAGTCGAAGCCACTGTCCAGGGGCATCCTGGATGGCCAGCTGCTCGAGGCATTCGAGGAGCTGGGTGTACAAGGACAGCAGGAGATGACGCGGCAGATCGGGACGGAGAGGACGGCGGTGTTGAGGGACTGGAATGCGCTCGTGGTGCCGTGGTGAGGTGCCGGTCCGGGAAAATCGAGGCTGCTTTGTCAGGAGAAGCGGGTTCGTGTGGATGCGCAGTGTGTGGGTGTGGGTGGTGGTGCTTCTTGTCTGAGCGAGCTGCCGGCGAGGCGTTGCATTTTCTTTCTTTCTTTCTTTCATTTTGATAGCCGCATTTGTAATGTGTGTAGCCGCTGCAAGTCACATGATACTCATGATAATACTCATTGTAGTACCCCTTGTTGTCGGGCATATGGTGTAGCTGGTTATCACATCCGCTTAGCATGGTGCTACTTTGCGGGGGGTCTCCGGTTCGAGTCCGGATTTGTCCACACTTTTTGTCCACACATGTTCCATTGTCCAAACCACTATCGTGCCTTTTTCGTTGGCAACTATGTAACCACAATCTTTTTCTTTTTCTCCTCTCATGACCAGTGGAGGCGCATCACTTGCCTACTGACCCCAGTTACCTTTTCCCAAACCGTCTCCACTCGACCCGCGGGGGACTGCGGGTCGACGATAGATCCCACACATCGCACAAACTCTGCGATACCGCCCCCGACACCAAAGTAGACCGTCTTTGCTGCGACGAGACATAGATACGCATGTCCGCCGGCACACGCGTCGTGCAGGACGCGAACGAGGCTTGCGAGGCTGCTCGGGTGATATATCGTTTCGGACGTAAGGACGAGGTGGTAGGGACCTCCCGTGCGCTGCAGATCGAACGTGTCCCATGCGCCAGCGAAGAAACGGAGTCGAAGTCGGTAATCACACAGGGATGTTTTGAACGCGTGCAACAGCTCTGGGGTGATGTGTAGCTCTGAGCCATTGACGTTGTCTTCGCATTGGGATGTGTGTGCCTCTGAGTTTCGATAGGTGCTCGCAGCGGGGGAAGTATCTAGGTTGGGAACCATGATACAGAGGAACAACCGCGCGAGGGTTCATGGCCACTTACACCAAGTGAGGACGACGTTCGGGGCGGTGACGAGATGGAGGACGGATGCGTTGTAGTCTTGGAGGTGCACGTGCGTCTCAGCATCACCGATGAGCGGAGACGCGAATATCTCTTGGAGAACACACAATGCCGGGATCGCCGTGCCGCATCCAAGCTGTAGGCGTCGCATCAGTTACGTACGAAAAAGACCAAACGTGCCGTACCTCCAACACGCGCCGGCCTCTGGCGCGGGTGGCGTGACCATCGTGCTTGAGATAAGTTGCCAAGTCGAGGCTGCATTCCCAAGTCTTCAGGCCGCCTTCGTAGACGAGTGGGACGAGATCGGAGGGGTTGTCGATGAATGCGAGGGACGACGCAAGACTGGGGTCGCACCCAAGTGCTTGGTCCGCGGATTCCGAGTCATCCGCTGCATCTGTGGTACCTTGGGAGATGAGCTGAAACCGCGCGTCGAACAAGTCTCGGCGTGCGAGCTTCAGTCCGAGGGCTTTACCGTCTGGAACAGAGACGAAAGAGTAGGATATCTTGGCGGGCAGTGCTGCCAGCTAGACTTGGTTGATGAGTGGGGCGTGTGCTTAGACGATGAAGGTACCAGCGAATTCAGATCGAGTTCTGAGAATGGCTCCCCCATTTTCTGTGGAACTGAAAGGACATCTTGTCCTTGATGGTCATCCCGTGGAAAGACGGACGAGTCCACCTCCTCCTCCAAGTCAAAGCGAAAGTGGAACATGCGACCGACCCGAAATGGACATATGGGGACGCTTTGATACACAGGTTATGTAATTTGTCTACATTCGTTTGGAGTCTATTGACTAATATGGTAATGATGTTTCACGAGTGGTGGTCCACTGTATTGCCTCCGTGCTCTTGTCGTTCCGGAAATGGCGGTGAATTGGGTGTGGACATTCCACCGCTACTCAACAATGGGCGACGAAAAGTATATAATGGCATAGCGCGTACCGAAATCCAATCCACTTCCCGAGCTCCAACAACATATCCATGGACAACTTGACCCTTTTCGATCCCGCCTTCGCGTCCCATCTGTCGACACCAAGCCGTACTGGCAACGGGCACTCTGCCTCTGATACAATTCTGCACGACTATGCGTACAACCATGATGGTGCCGCATCACAAGGCTTTTGCGTTGTGGCATGACGTATTCATCACCCCATTTGTCTCGTGTATCGTGCATGGACATGGTCAGTTGGTCAAACAATCTCGCTCAACGTTCGGGAAATGCTAACATATCTACCTGCGCATAGTGTGCTTGATGGCTTTGACAGTCGTTCATCCACTTATTCTTATTTGGTGTTATCTTGCTAGACGTGGTTTCTGCCCTGGGACTTGGTTCCGCGCAAGTCGCAGAGTGATTTTCTGTGCCCTATACTCATTTCGTTTTCATCTCCGGCATGCCGTTGTATTATTAGATATGCCTGGTTTATATCGTTGGTGAGCATCTTTCTGTGCGCTGGGTTGCTCATCGAGCTCACAGTGCGGACAGGCCATATTTTATTTTCGTCCATCACAGACAACCTCCTTGCTCCGGTAACAGAGTGAGACAGGGACCGGTCAGGTCAGACGCCGGCATTGAATAACCCCGTCTGACGGTTACAATATCTATTCGGCACGTCCCACGTGGTAGCACGGGTGATCCTTAAACAATAGTGCAACACATGGGCACGAATCGGTCGTGTAGCATCGACGTGTATTTGCGCATCTTGTCATTGTCGCCGCGGTGTTTTTGTAACTTGGGTCGAAGTTGGTATCTGTGCTGGATGTCATTCGTTTCTTTTGGCCACGTAGGGAATATTACTTTCGAATTTTCGGATTGATTGCACTTCCATGAGTGGTGCTTGAATGCTTGAGTAATCGCCTCTTGAACATAGCGCACAATAACGCCACATGTTGATCGACCGCGTGTCGAAGTGATACTGAATCCCCTATATTGTTGCTTGCAAATTCGCTTGTTTGATATGGTTCGCATGCCCTAAATTCGTGAGGAGTTGCAATTACAACGTATAGACGCTTGCTCAGTCGCTGGTAAAATACGAGACCACAATTGACCAATCGGATTGCGTACTCGGGACCTAGAAGTACTTGAGTTGGTGTTTTCATTGCTCTTGGAGGTGCAGGAGTCGCACGACTTGTCTGTAGGACTCAGCATTGCGGCCGTCGCTTCGCAAGACGCAAATATCCGATGGGTCCTGTCGATCGGTGGCAGTGCAACCATGCAGTTGAATGGGTTAGTGAGTGCATGATGCCCAGCCAACCTACCGTATGCCTTTTCAAAGACTTGAAGGGTACTTTGTAACCCACCACTAACGAACTCGAGGAGTCAGACTACCTTGGTCCTTGTCAGGTTAGCACATGAAACGCATTGGAGAAAATGGAAAAGCGACGCTCACCGACAACTCTACCATCTCCATGGTCTCACACGCAGCTTTCCTCCAGTCAGTGGGTGCCACGAAAGGATCATGCGTTGCATTGACAGGGAACCTTCGAGCCTTGGACTTTGGTACGCGGGCCTGCATCCGAAGTGATCCGACGAGCCGACCCTAAGTCCAGTCCTAGAGGACACCGCCGGGCATAATGGTCTCGCAGAAGCTATGTAATGGGTGCGACTCGACGATTTGTGGCCATTGCAGACGAGTTGATGTGTTCCAAGTACTGTGCCGGATGACAGCGACAATGAACCCTCGTCGACAAGAGACGAAGGCTTCAGAGTCACATGAACACCCCGCCTCGCATTGGCTTGGGTCTTGGGAGATAAGGAAAAGACTTCGCGTTGCATGGACGCGACGTGGCGTATTAATACGGTTGTGCAACAATGCCAGGGTCCACACCTCGATCACTATCACATGGTGGTGGGTCTCAAGACAGGAACCCATGGTAACGCGCCCATCGCGTGTGAATGCGCCAAAGGTCAAAGCACCAGCGCTCCGAGCTGGTTCGTGTTTATGTTTCCTTGTCAGAAAAGGGACGGCAGGCGCGTGGCTTGCTGGGGACAAAAGAAAGCTAGGTCCACATTTTGGGTCCAGACACGGACAAGCTTCGTACAACTTTGTTCTAGAAAGCTCGGTCAAAAAATCTATCAATGGTGCGGGTACACCTTTAACTTCGATGTCTGGTTGATAAGCCCTTCTCCCGAGCTGGCAGACATTCTGACGTTTTCCCCCTCGCTATTTTGCATGACGCTATCCGTTTCTCCCCACAGTGCACATTGCGCTTGGACACCCCCTACGACCCACGTGCCCGATCGAACCCCATTTGGACCGTTTCTTTCACGTCCGTTGAAAGCAACGTTGAATAGGGTGGTCCACACTCAGGCTGCGGTGACGACGGAATCTCCAGGCTGCCTTTTCCATGGCACGCACCGAGCGTTCTTTGTCTCGGGTCAAGGACATGCATGGCCTCTTTCATCCGTCCTTGGAGGCATGTGGCATGCAGCAGTTGCTCTCGGAACAAGTCGAGAGCCACATCGCCAAGATTAGCAAAGATCAGCACTACATCAAACTACTAGACATTGCCGTCCGAGTCGACACTCTCGATGTGAGGGTAATCAAGCAAATCGCCAGTTTTTCACGCTTCATCTCTGAGAAAACCAGAAGCGTCGTTTTCTCATCGTTGCTCATCACTGATATGCTCTTCAGGCCTCTGCTTGGGCTACAGACGATCTGTAAGCAGATGTGGAGCACCTCCTAGCATGTCGCCCATGGAAAATTTGAGGAATACATCCACCCCTCACTTTGTTGTCCGTCCTGTAGTCCGAGGAAAAACGGGGTTTTACTCCGTGAGACTTTATTCGAGGAAACGATGAGGTGGAGCACGACTTACACTTTGGGATGATCATGCAAGCCGAAAACTTTGTAGCCGTCTACCCGACTCACCAAACGAGCTTTACCAGATCAGATATATTCAGGACTTACTGTCCTTCATCTTTGGCTCGCTTAGTCTCAGACAGTTTGCCTCGCCTGACTTTCAGAATTCAATTGCTACTTGGAGTCTGTCGTATAAGCAATGTGCTCCAGTATTCACTTGGACCAGCAACAAGCATGCTCTCTGAGGCCTGATCAGAGCGGCTTGGCAGAGTCTGAAACCATTGCAGAGTTCATACGAGGTCTCAAAGTATGCATCATAACATTCCATATCCATGTTCACAACTACAGAGAACGAAGCAAACCAATCACGCTAGCTGCACTTTAAGGCGACTGACGTCTCCACGGCTCAAAACATCCCAGAGTTCTTTCTTCGTGACGGACAATACCTGGAAAGCGGTTGCTGTCATCGTATTATAATGGTAGAATGTATCGACCCCCGAAGTGTCTCTGGAAGCGAAGAAGTATTCGACACCACCCTGATGTTCAAGGACGTCTCGGATCTAGTCGACTCGTACATCGACGGCGTCACAAAGTAGGCGCCTCATCTTGTCCAGAGAACTAGGCGTGCTGTTCCAACCCGGAGGGTCAGCCACTTTGGTGTCATGCTGTATCCCCCTGCTTCAGCCCGGAGCTGCTAGTGCAACCGACGGTTTGTGCTGCGTATCGCGCCTCGGAGGTCTCAGCGTCAATGTCCTAGAGAGACAACAGACGAGTCAGCGATGAACATCGGCGGCTTCCGATGGGATGACATAGATTGCTAGTCGAGAGAGACGTACACAATCAATCGTCGATGCGACGACGGGACGTCCGTACCTAGATGAGAGAAGCACAAAGTTGAAGAAGAGAAATCGATCGGGGTGTCGAAACTATATGTTCTTTTCTCATCAAAACTGCAAGAAAGGAAAGAGTGGAGCATGGGCACCACCTAATCTCACCTTGACAGTATACAGCTCCTGCTTCTCCTTGTATCTGCTTCATTTTATTTGCAGACCCTTTGGCTGCCTCACCCTGTCCAAACAAACAAAGTGACATTCTTTTCAACAGATTCTGTGCACAGCTGATAAAATGGAGAGTATCCAGTAGTAGGTGAATGGGCATGATGGCTAGTAAAAGTGAACTCTGCAACCATGACTGCTGATGGTTGGTGAAAATACCCAGGCAATATTGTTGGAGTTGTTGAAGTACTTGAGTTAACATGAGGAAAGCCTATTGGCTACATACTGAGTAGGTGTTACTCTTCAAGTGATAGCTGGAATGTAAGTGGTTTGAGATCAAGAGATGTTCTATACTTTGACATGGAGTTGGAAACTAAAGTATAATACACAGGTCATGTGACTACATCTAGTATGCTACATAGAAATTCAATACTTTCCCATATTTTGCAGCAGGTAGAGTGGAATAAACATTTAGCTAAAAATACTAGCTTTTATTAGGGTTTGTTATAGAAAACTAAGTTCAATTGTGAGAGGAACTCTTCAAACTTTATTTGACCTACACTAAGCAATAAAACTATTCCAATATTTATAACATTTTGATTGTGAAGCAAATAATTAGAGTATCTTTGATACTAGATCCATAGATCCAGATATCATTAGAAAGCTCTAGTTAAGGGCTTTTCAAATATATATATATTGCTTAGGTAATTCTTTCTATATCAGTCAATAATGTCAAATTTATCCAGTATACTCATTGAGATAGTGTTGTTGCTATATCAAGGATATCACAAACTAGTATAAAATATATTCTTTCTTGGCTTTAATGATCTCCTCAACTTTTCTAGGCATACTTTCAGTCAATGCCTGATATTCCTCCACTCCAATCTTTTCCTACTCTATTTGCACTCTATTTCAAAACTCCATCATTTCTGAAGGTGGCTTTGGATACTCAACTAGCCTTTTCTTGAGAAGAAACCATAGATGTTTTATGAGATTAAGGTCTGGTGACTGAGCTGGCCATACCATAACCTCAAATCTATGATCAGCAAATCACTCCTTGGTCCTTTTGCTAGTGTGCTTGAGGTTATTGTCTTGTTAAAAGACAATATCATTTGAAGTTAATCCATAATGTTGAAGAGTTTGCTATAATTCATCCTCTAAAATCTGGGTGTAAAGTTTAGCATTCATCCTACTATCAATCTTGCAGGCCATTCCAACTCCTTTCCAAGTTATACATTCCCATATCATTAAAGAACCTCCTCCAAACTTGACTATTTTTTACACTAGTCTATCACTCAACCCCTCTCTTGCCTTTTTCCATGCCCATCTCTTACCATCTGATCCAATTCAATTGATTTTGGTCTTATTTTATCATACTACTCTCTTTCAATCCTTCATAGTCCAATATTGATGGCTTTAAACAAAGTCCAGCCTAATCTTTTTATAATATTTGAAGAGAAGAGGACTTTTTTTTTTACAATAGTCTTTATACCAGCTTTTCTAAGATAACAGCAGATGGTCTAAGAGGAGATGAGATAGCTCTTAATCTCCTAAAGGATTTTGGTAACTTGAATAGCATTTTCAGCTTTTCCAGTTCCAATAAAATAAATAGTATAATGTATGTCAGTAGAAGTAATAAGGAATGGACAGCCACTAGAGGACTTGGATAAATTGGAGTGGTGTTTGGTAGATATTCTATGAATAGTAGAGTGGCTCAAAACCAGTAATAGCAGAGATTTGATGAATAGAATGGCCAAATTCCAAGAGAGCAAGAATTTAATTGGTTTAATCAGCAGAAAATGATTTTATGGTGGTGGTTGTGGAAGAAGTGATGGTATTTTGGTTTATTTGTACCATGTTAAACTTCTTATACATTACATAACCCAATGCTTATGTTATAATCATTGGTTTTGATATGATTAAAAGTCAGCAACAAAACTGTCTTAATGAGTATACTGGATCAATTTGGCATTATTGACTGATATAGAAAGAATTACCTGAGCAATGTATACACTTTTGGAAAGCCCTTGATCAGAGCTTTCTAATAATATTTGGATCTATGGGTCTAGCATCAAAGATACTCTAGTTATTTGCTTTACAATCAAAATGTTACAAATATTGGGATAGTTTTTTTGTTCAGTGTAGATCAAGTGTAGACTCACTTGAATGATCCACAGAGGACTTGGTAGAGTCAAGTATTATACTCAGATAAATATCTTGTCTTAGTAGACAGTCAAGATAATAAAAGAAAAAAAAAGAGATAAGATTCTTCTTATCTAAATATAGATGACATGATTAGATTATATACTATTTGTGTGTATTTGTGTATAGATTAGATATATAAAAAAAAAGATAATAAATATGAAAGAGCATTCTCATGATATTAGTATTCTAGAACTTTCTAGTTCAAAATGATATTATATACTTATTGATTATACTATCATAGCTGTGTGATAGCTGACTGATATACTTAGTTATAGATATGACTAGTTCTGAGTCAATGTAACTTATGATTATAGCAATCATCAGATCTAGACTTTTATTGAGTTTTAAACATACATTTGTGTATTTAACTCAAGCTAATGATAAAGCAATTTCCATGAAAGGAAATCACTTTCAGTAGTCTGAGTTCCTACACTTTATTAGGAAAGTTTTCCTAATTCTTGCCAATCAAGTTATTTGACTTGATTAACTATACTTGATTAGTGAACATTTGTAGTTCAATAAATCAGTCAATTGTGTAGCTTGGATGTCAATCAGTCATTGATGTGACTGATTGTGACTTAGAGCAGGTTCTCCCTAACTTATCCTAGCAAATACAATTGTATTAGTAGTATGGTAGTTTTAGTATATTTCAATAGATAAATTGTGGATGAACTGTGATGAGACAATGAGCTCAAGAGGGTGAGAGAGAAACTGAGCCTAGTACAGTCAACATCCTCATAATGCATAATGCCAGGGTGGAAAAAATCACATGCATTATGAGGGGTATGCAACTATATGTTTTCTCACTGTGGGCACTATGATACCTGTCGAGATAAGTCACCAGCAGAGACGGTGCGATAATGTAAGAATGTCATCCATATTACCATAAGCCTTGATGGCCTGCTCATCGAAGCTGTGTGTAGATCGACATGGAATTTGCACGCGTGATGGGTGCTGGGGATTCACCTTCCCCGTCCGAATCAACCAGCTCTTCCTCAGTGTGTCCCGGATCCATCTGGAATCGTGCTGATGTGCGAGTCTGTGGGACCATGCTTTTGTATTTGTTCAAGCATCAGGTTATAATATTACAGAACAAATATCTTATATACCGGAAAGGAGGGCCTGGGGTATAGTACAGGTATAAGCATGTGGAAAGCAGAACAGGCGAGCATGGAGAGGTTACGAGAAATGTAGCGCGACCACACATGTGCGCACCGCACCGGTGATTCCTCATGTGCCCCACTCCAGTCCACCCGAATGGCTCCTAAATAATGCAACTTTATGGTCAGGAGCAATGCAATATGCAATATTTAAAATTTTTGGCATGCCCCACGGCAGGAGCAGACCAAAGTCAATGCATTATTGTAGTTATGCATTACTACCCTTGCGTTATGAGCCTGTCAACTGTAAGCGACTAGTGCCATTCCATGCGAACTTTGCAGATGTAGAAGCCATCCAACTCCGACCGAGATCAACTTGTCGAGCTCGTAGAGGTGGACGACGAGAACGATGCCTCGCAACCCAAGATCCTCATACTTTACACGTCTTGAGGACGCGAACTTTCTGCTAGAGGCTAAGAATGACCAACATCCTCTGGAGTAGGTCTTTTTTATGGCTTTGCAGTTGCGACTGATGACGTTGATCGCAGACTCAGTATAGTAGAAGGTACGCTTGACCCATGGATAGACCAAACTGGTTGATCGTGAAACTGCTGGAGCCATACCTGTACGTGTGGCGATTCGCTCAAAGTACTCCCGAAACTCTAGAGACCCCCACCTCGCGTTGAAACAAGACAATGGTGTGTAGGGTGGATGGGCCTTTCACTAATTCATCAACACAACAGAATGAATATTCCCGCGACAGATCCTCGCGTGTCGGCAATATCGTATAACACTGAGAGACGTCCGTACATAAATGGAAAAACAGTCTATGAAATGATATGACGCAACTCAATTGCGAGAGCGGGGCCTCAGGGGAGAAAAAGATGGGAGAGTGATACTTCCACTTTTCGGGCCAGCATCGCGGTCTAGAGAGTACTTGTGGAGACTCCCAAGAAGGATCTTCATCATGTAGTCGGTGTTGAACGCGCCCTGCGCGGGATCGAACGGAGAACTGTCAACGATGTTCTACAGTGTCATCATGAGCATGCATGCAGTAAGCCAAGCAAAACGACGAACCCTGATGTCGTATCGGGCCATGAGGTGGGCATCAAGCTCGCGCAGCAAATCGGAAGCTGCTGGGTCCGTCCCGATCTGCACAAACTGTATCCCAAACATGTCGTGCTTCACCCGGTTGCGGTCAAGACGGTGTGCTGCATCGACAATAGCGGACTCAAGCTTCTCCTGGTCGGCTGCATGTGTCGTCGTAAGTCGTGGTCGAGAAAGACTGCCACAACCTTAGCTTACTTGGAAGACCATCGGTGATCACCACGACCTTGATCGGTTCATGACGACGGCGCTCGTCCTCGATTAACGGCAGGTATTGATCAACAATCTGGCCAAGCTTCGCACCAGTCGGAGTGTTGTCGCCTGCGAAGGTGTCTCAGGAACACGGCCAAGTGTACACGTTAACAATCCATGCCTTCGGGTTGAACCTGGTTGAACAGGGTATTCACCGCTGACCTGTACTGCACGACAATCGTATCAATCCACGTTCCACGATACGAGGCGAGATGAGGACAATCACCTGCACGTTTCGAGCAGACCTGATATGGTGCATGAAGTGAACATCAGCACCTTTCGATCCGTACTGGTTGGCAATCTCTACAATGCCGCCGAGGGCTTCCCGTGCTTGCTCCCATAGGTCGTCCTGCTGCATCTAAACGAAAATCGTTGACAGGTCGCTCCAAACTGCGTGACAGTGTACATACAGACATCGAATCGTCGATGATAACAACAGTCTTGATCTCTCTATGAGATCATAAGTCAACACTTGCGGAAGATACTGTCGGGTGGCGAGAATACCCACGCGAAAGTTTTGAGATCAGCTTCCTTATATGGTGGAACATTGATGCTTTCAGGAACGAAACGCGGTATATCACAGTCCACGAGGGTCGTGTTGAGCGTGCCAGACTCCAATTTCTGGATTCTTGAATTGCTCGCCGATTGCTGAGCAAGGACGACCGTACCTTGAGCGAGAACGCCTCTGGAGTCCACAGGGGGGAAGCCCCAGTGAAGTTGTGTAGCACAAACAAGCACCTCGTAGTGGTGAATCTGTAATTAAAATCAGCCAAAGAGCCGAATCAGACACGCGAAGTGCTTACCAAGTGCTCCTTGCCTGCAAATCCAATGATGGCACCGTTGAGCTGCGGGCTGGCTCTACCGATATCTGCCACATGAGGGCCTGAGTTTTACGGTCACACAAACTGAGACATGGACTACTCACGAAGGTCTCCCTCCAGAAGAGCGCGAGCGATATACATAGTATATCCCTCGCGATCCTCCCCAAAAGGAACAGCACTCTCTGGAATATTATTGTCCTCGATCAAAACCTAGAAATTGGGTGAAACATGAAACCGAGAACACATGAACACGAAGGAAAGTCATACCCAAACCAGAGGGACCGGCGAACCATATCTCTTGAAGTATTCGGTGCTTTTACTAGCAGATTCGAGCCACTCCGCCTTTTGAATCGCTGCGCGAGGTTCCACTACGACCGAGGTGGTGGGTCGGCTACCATACTCGACTATGCCCCTCGACTTTTGTTCGGTGGGCCTTATGTGAGACAGGTTCGCGACGGAGGTGGGTGAGATGGCTCGAGAGGAAGCGTTCTTCCGAGGTAAATGTCTACGCGTGCCATTCATAGTGGTGGATGCAGCACAAAACGGTTCTGAGTGATTAGCGGGTGCATCGTCTGCCCTTTATACCCTGTTTGCGCCAGGTATGAATGTTGGCCAAATGTGGAATGCCCACTCAGGATGATCTCGTCAGGCCCAAACAATATTACCATGCATGATGGCCCTGCATGTTCAGGCATGTGCGAAACGGAGGCCGACAGGTAAGTTATGTCATTGAGGGTGTTGTGTCGGATCTAGAGCAGGGTCCTGGCTAGGCGCTCATTGGCTGGGAGTGAACGAGAGCTTCGAAAAGGCGCCGGCGCTCAAGTCCATGGAAAGGGTGCTGTGTGCAAAATTAGTGGGTGTCAAAGTTGCCAACTTAGGTTGACGAGAGAGTTGGCTAGAGTGACATCATGTAAGTTGGCTTCTCGGCAGGCGGTGGAGATTCAAAACTTGCATTCCCATAAGTACATTAAACATTAGCATAAGTTAGCCGAGTGCCGTGAAATTTGGGTCCAGTAGTCCAATCAAAAGTCCTCGCTAAGCATTAAGCCCAGCAAAAGTTGTTGCAAACACAACGTGATTGCGGATAAGTTGAGTCGGAGATCGAAAAACGTACAACTCAGTGGCTATGGTAACAGTTGGGGGCTGAAATTTGCTTACTTCATGTTCGTACAACTGGGGCTTTGACACCCACTATTGCCGATCGGCGGCCTGCCTGGATAATTTTACATGCATTTTCTTTGAATGAGCCCGCGGAACTTTGAATGATATAAGCCTACCTGTTGCTCATTGAAGCGCTGGCGTGTACTCGATGAGAACAAGTAATGCAGGAGCGCCAGGTTGTTCGAGTTGTCCTGAACAGGCTGGGCGGCGGGCGGGCGCAGAACTCGGTAAACAATGATACCAAATGCTGGTACTGGGACCTGTTGAACCGTATAGTGCTTCAACGTGCTTCAACCGATACCTAATTTGTTCAGTTTGTAATCCACCGATGAAGTATAATCGCTTCTCATCAAATTGCATTCATCGGCCGACTAGCGCCGGTGAGTTGTGCCCAGATGAAATCTTCTTGAATTATAGGGCCAAACATGAGGCTGTCGCATTCCGGTGGTAAGTGTCCACGCTTGCTCCTACGAGAAAGGCACGGTCAGGGATCATCATACCTCATATTTTCGTCGTCGAGGGCAACTTTGCCAAGTGGGACGATCACGATAGTACGTGTGCATGAAGTTGCAGAATGTAATACCTGCTCATGTTGGGCCCCTGCTGGCTGGCCCTGAAGCGCCCGAACGTCGACCCTCGAATGCTTGCTTGCCGTCGCTCATCGATTCAGTGCATGATGGGCACCTCTTATTACGTTGTATTTTTGAAGCCTCTGATTGGACCGGAGCTCCATGGTACGGCATTTCCCATTCAGTCACACCAGTCGCCCAGGCTCGAAAAAGGCTGTCAGTATCGTATTTTGAATATCCGCCCACCAGAGAGAATTGATGAAGACGGTGTGAACGGAACTTCTTCTCCTCCTCTGCCACGCTTGTTCTCACCAAGTGCAGTGACACCAGCCTGTGCCCAGATCGGCAATTCTGAATTGCAAAGTTGGTTTGTAGTATTACTTCCATCCACAGACCATGAGGTGATTGGAATTGGTATATTACTGGGATCCGGATCTAGGGATGCGAGATGCTCGGCGCTCACGAATGAGAACTTCCTAATCGGAAGGGCGTCAGCGCCAAAGACTTGGACCTGCCCTGCTCGTTCACGGTGGTCGAACTTGAAATTTGGAACATGCCAGCTCAATTTCCGGCTCGACCGCCTTGAGGTTCAAGTACGGCCGTGTGGGTGTTAGTACGTGTTCCTGATGGCCTTTGCGAGTCCACATAGGGTCAGGGTTAGCGCTCAGATCAGATGGGAGGTAGTTTTTCTCGGCTAGCTGCTGTGCGTACAGCGCGTGTTGGACATGCCTCTCAGTTCTGAGGACTTGAAAGTGGTCCCGCCTGGTCCCACCGGTCCTAACCATTATCCGTAGGTGGCGAGACATCCCGGGTGAGAAGAGGCAGAAAACCTTCTCCAAATGCCTCCAAACACAACCGTCACTGTCTAGTTGCTGAAACTCCTCGCTGAGCCAGAGAGTTACATCGCTATGGCACACGCCGCCTGCATCTACAAAACATCGAACATAGTGACATTATCAACAAGTCCACCCAGCGAGACGTTTCCCTTCAACCGCACAGTGATCAAGCTGTCTGCCGCGACCCGTCTATAATTCACCCCCGTCGACGCCAACAAGATCGCCCCGAACGGCAGCCGAAGTCGATGAACGAGCCGCCGGGCTCGCGTCTCCCTATCCGTGGGTGCTACATGCAAAGGAGCACGTGGCGACGGCGGACCTGGTTCGTGGAATTCGTCAGCGACCTCTGCGTCATCCGAGTCTGAGTCCGAGTCCGAGTCCGCCGAGGGTGTTGACGAGCGACGATCCGCATTCGAGTTACTCTTGTTTTCGCGCTCTAGGAGGGCGTCCAACCAAGGGTGAACAAGATACAGCGATTCCATCCGAGTGACGTCGTCCATCGTTTGGACTTCGATCATCCCAAAAGTTAGATTATCTGTGCGATAAACGCGACCCGACGGTGTTGGGTAGGATGAAAAACGTGAGAGTCGAAAAGCGATGCAGGGGAGTCGCAGTAGATTGTCAATGAAATGGGGTGCGGGGAGCTCGTGGAGACAGTCATATAACTTGAGGGCGACGTCGAGGTCAAACAGGCCCGGAGAAGCACGGGAAACGGCGGTGATCCTTTTCACATCCACGTCGGAAACGGGTGGTGGGAGGTGTGATGTAGACGGTCCATTGAACACTGCGATATCAGCAGGCAGGCAGCTATTGAAGCTACCAGACTCCCCGGTCCATGCGAGGATGCTCACGTCTCCGGAGCTAGTCAGAATGTGCGCCAATAGGCGCCCCAGCGCACCATTCCCTTCGCCATATATCGCGACCATGCCAGTAACCGAGAAAATCCCGAGCAACGAGTACGCGATGTCTTCCACCTGTGCCGTCTTCCGGGTTGAAGCAAGACGAAGTTTCTCGCGAATATTCGTCAACCCTGGAGAAAGCGCCGTTAGTTGCTGAGCAGACATCCCTGTTGCTTTCTCTATCTCGGAGACAATCTCCGGTGATTCTTTGTGATTCGGCACGTCCAAGTCTTGGTAGAGAGTCCAATCCTGCGTATAGAAGCGTACAACCTTGGAAGCGAGGTATTCTTGCAGTGCCCAGCTATGAGTGTTCCAGACGCTCTTCACAAGTGCACCGCGCTGTGCCGAAGAACGAACGTCAGAGAGGAAAACAATCATCATGGCAGAGCCCCGGAACCACTTGAACATGGCGATCAGAGCCTCTTGAAACACGATATGATCTCTTTTGTCGATACAACACGTGTCACTCCATGCCCAATGGAACCCGGCATCCCGAACAATCTTGCAAAATGTTTGGAGCTTGTTGTGGGTTGTGGACCTATCCAGCTCGTACACCGCTACGTGTACTACCTTCTCGAACAGTGGTTCGTTTTCCTCCCATGTATGCGACAGAACCACGTATCGGAAGAACTGTCGCACTTCACGCTTGATACGAGCATAGTCGATGCGCGTAGTTGTCGATGATACAAGCTCATTGAAGATCGGAAGAGTCTGGAACGCGGATGCCTGTTGAGTTCGGTCGTGGAGACAACCAGTGGTCGTATCAATGAGCATGCGTGGCAGGTGACGTAGGGTCCGATGAACAATTTTACGAATCGCCGCTCGCGTTGTGGATGGCCTGATATACTTGTCGCTGTGGCCTGCCGAAGTTGTAAACAAGCCATACTAATCATGAGGACAAGTTATAACTTACGTTGAACGTTCGGATCAGAGGACTGCTTTATCCTCCGGAGCATCAGTTCAAATGCCCCGACAGCACCGTCGTGATTACCCGCCTTGTGCAAAGCCGCATGCTTCACTTCGTAGCCCCATGGCGAAGATGGATCGGACGCGATCACCTGACGATACATGAGTGAAATTAGACTACGGTGAGCGAAAGCGACGTACCTGGTTCGCATCCTTTAAAGCTCGGGTCAGTGACTTTATTGCCAAAAATGCCTTGCCCCGCTTAACAAGGATACTTTGCGGGAAAGGGAGATCGAGAGACAAGGCAGCAGTATAATAGGAGATGCCATCATCGTATTGCCCAGTATCCATCGCTGCGTCTGCGAGACATTCAAGTTTCTCGGAGGCACGTTGCGTGAAGTCTGACAGTAATATTACGTCAGTCTGTGCGCCTTTCTGGCTTGCGCAACCACTCACCAAGAACCCATGTCTGATGCTCACCGTGTGGGCACTCCTTTCCGAATTCACTTGTTATTTGGACGAAACACTCGGCTGCATCCTTTGGACGATCTGTCGTGTAATACACTTCACACAGACGCTGCTGAATCATGTCAGCAAGGTCTTCGAATTTCCATCCGAATATCTATACAAAATCGTGAGCGATCTCGTCGTACTTCCCCAGACAACTAAATCTCTACCAGCGAGATCGTGGAGAGGGGTTGACTGCTGTGGTGTCGCAGTTGGGCTCGTGCATGCTCGAACGACAATACTGCGCCCTCGTAGTCACACTTGCCCAAGTGCATGTTTCCAAGAAGGAGGTACATAAATGCCTGTTGAAAAAATCAACGTCGATGTTCACGGTGCCATAGTGGCTCGTGCACTTGCCTGAACAACGTAACAGATCGAGTTGTAATGCACGGTAGCAATGAGGTCGTCCATGCGTGATATCGCGTCGCGGTGTCCTCCAGCAATGAAACCGACGATAGCCTATGGAAATCAATAGCTGAAATGGAGCCAAGCTCAACAAAGCACGTACTTTGACCAGCAGGAGAAAGGTGGCGTGAGCAAAATGGTATCGTTCAAATGCGATGTCGCATTCCCGATAGGCATCATCCCTTTCACCATTTCCCGCATGCGCCACACTCTTCGCGATGTAGGCGATGATGGACGGACGAATTTCAATGGCCTAGTGTAAATCGACATCAGTCTCTGCGAATGGGGGGAGAGTCAGTAAATACCATGTTGGCATCGACAAGTGCGGTGTCAAAGTGTCGCAGACGAGCTCTGACAAGAGACCGACAAGCGAGTGCATGATGCCTTGGGGTTCGAGACTCGGAAATCGTTGCTGTCAATAACGCATCCGCGTTCTCAAGTGGACCGTACTTCCACGAATGGAGTATAGCATCGTCGAGTTGGATGTCGGGATGCTCAAACGTAGGATGTAGACGGGACAAGGGGATTAAATCCTGCGCACAAGGATGAGTGGTGCCTCACTCAGCAAGGCACGATGCTCACGGTGATATGGGATAGACTCTGGATGATAATTTTCCCGTGACACCCCCCAATTGCAAGAAAATGGTCGTCGGGGGAGAATGTGATTGAGTGGATATCTTGAGGGTGCTGCACGACGGCGAGCTGGGTGATCGTCGAGGCGTCCCAAAACGTAACGCTGCTCTTTGCAGAATGGGCAATGCAACGTCGGTGTCGAGGTAGAGCAATCCAGGAGTAGTAGTCGCGGTCGCGTATTGGCCATCGCGAGAGCGTCGAGCTAGTAGACGCCTCAACTTGCTTGATCCAACCGTTGGACGCAACGAGGAGGTCGTCGTTGAACCAGAGGAGACTCGAATTGAAGTACGGGGTTACCTTCACTGGGATATCGACGAGTAGACGTCCGTCGTTGCTGTCCCAGACACGAACCGAATTCCAAACCGCTGTCGCGATTCGGTCTCCCTGCGGCGAGTACGTCGCTGCTCGCACTGGGTTGTCGTGACGGAGTATTTGTGTTTGTTTTCTACGAGCGAGGTCCCAGACGACGGCTTTGTAGTTGTACGACGCTGCGACGAGGTGGGTCGAGTCGGGCGAGAATTCGACGCCATAAGTGCCCTTGATGCCTTCCTTGAGCTCGACGACCAGTTTGTACGTCTCTGTGTTCCAAATCGCCACCAGGCCCGAGGCCGTACCCCCTGCGATCTGTTTGCCGTCCTTGGACACGGCGAGGGAGTAAACCTTTGTCTGTTCCATCGTCGCGACCTGTTTGCCGTCTTCTACTCGCCATACTTGGACGCCATCACCGCCCACGACGAGGTACTCGCCATTCGGTGTGAATGCCATTGCACGTATATCTTGCCCGGCCTCGATTTCGATGGACAGGGGGCGCTCTTCCCCGACAGTGGTCAGCACAAACACACCACCCTTGGGGACACCACACACCGGTCGTCGATGACATTGCGACGCGGTAGATGCTTGTGGTGAAGACAACTGGCAAGGTATGGTGCGTACGCTTCTTGCTCATGCATTACACGTGCCAGTGCCACAGTGCACGTTCCGATTAGCGGCATCGTGTCAGTGCCCGAGTATACTTACCCAACACAAGGTACTAGGTACGAAGTTACAGGATATCAAACGTAGCTACATTATTGAAGATATCATTCAGCAAAATGTCGTCCAAAAATTGTACGCTGATCATGCTTTCCGTTGCGATCCGCACGAATTCCGCCCTTCCACTCATCTGCATGACCAAGAGTGCACCAAACGGCTGTTGAATGTAGGCAGCAAGTCGTCGCGCCCGTGTCTCTTTGTCCGCACGCGTAGTAGTGGCAGGTAGTGGTGACCTGGGGTCAGCAGTCGCATAGGACGCGTCGCTTTCATCGTCAGCGATGTCTTCATCGCCGGTAATCGGTGAGAGCACCCCCCGGTGTTCTTCTGCGGTCGTGCCGCTTCTATCACGCTCTAGCAGAGTATCCAACCATGGATGAATGAGATACAATTCCTTAAACCGAGAGAGGTCATGTCTCGTTTTGATTTCAACCGCCCCAAAGGCCCAAGTATTTACCCGAAAAGTGTAGCGTTGTTTAAGTCGAACGGGGAATCTGGGAGATGGGAAGGAGGGGAGTCGGATAGCAATGCATGGAAGTTTGAGCCGATTTGCTGTGAACCACGGTGGCGCAAGTCCTGTGAGACGGTCATATAACTTGATGGCCGTGCTGAGCTCAAAGGAGGGAGTGCGTGACTTGGCGATGAACCTTTCCATTTCAGGGTTTGGAATGGGCAATGGAAGGTACGTTGGTGGTTCGCTAAACACAGTGATACGGGCAGGCAGACAGCTGTTGAACTTGCAGGGTTCCCCGGTCCACGCGAGAACACTCACGTCCCCAGACCCCGAGAGAATATGACTCAGTAGACGGAACAGAGGACCTTGTTCATCGCCATATATGATGGGCACACCAGTAACGGAGAAGATACCGAGCAACGAGTACGCGGCATCCTCCACTCGCGTTGTCTCCCGGTCCGAAGCCAGACGAAGCTTCTCCCGGATATTACTTAGGCCTGGGCGAAGTGCAAGCAATTGTTGCACGGACACCCCCGTTACTTGCTGCATCTCTGAAATGATCTCCTGCGACTCTTTGTGGTTCGACAGCCTCAGACCTAGATAAGGGGTCCAGTCCTCAGTGTAGAAGCGGACGACCCTGGAAGCGATATATTCTTGAAGCGTCCAGCCACGTTTATTCCAAATACTCTTCGCAAGCGTGCCATACTTCGCGGAAGAGCGAACGCCCAAGAGGAAAACGATCGTCAAGGCAGAATCTTCATACCACTTGAACATTGCGACCAGAGATTCGTCGAGCACGGAGCGATCGTCTTTGTTAATACAGCACGTGTCGCTCCATGCCCAGTTGATTCCGGCATCGCGAGCAAACTTGCAAAACGTTTGCAACTTGTCATGCGTCTGAGATCTGCTGAGGTCGTACACTGCGACATTTATCACTTGATCGTAAAGAGGTTCATTGTCCTGCCACCGGTGCGATAGCATCGCGTATCTGAAGTACTGTCGTACTTCGCGCTTGATACGTGCGTAGTCGATGCGGGTGGTTGTGGATGACACAAGCTCAATGAAGACCGGCTGGGATTCGAACGAGAACGCCAACTGGGTTCTGTTGTGGAGACGGCCGGTGGTCGTATTGATGAGCACGTGAGGCAGATGGCGTACGGTCCGCTGAACTATCTTGCGAATCTCCGCACGTGTGGTCTCTGGGTTGATGTATTCTTCACCGGGTTCTGCCGGTAATGTTAATGAGCGATCCTCATGAAGACAGCCTGAAGACGGCTCACTTTGAACACTTGGTGTCTCTGTTTTTGAAACCATTTCGAGTGCATCAACCGCACTGGCATAGTCCCCTTTCTTGTCTAGGGCTGCATGCTTCATCTTGAGGCCCCGTGGCGAGGCCGGATCAAGTGCGATGAGCTGAAGATGACACGTGATGTATTGGACTACATGAAACGAAAGCAACCTGCCTGATTTGCGTCGTCTAGAGCCTGATCCCATAACTTGTTTGCCAGGAATGCACTTCCCCGCTTGAAAAGAATGTCTTGTGGGGAGGGTAGATTAAGGTACAAGGCGGCTGTATATTGCGAGATTGCTTCATCCCGTCGTTGGGCTTTCATAGCTACGTCTCCGAGATGCACGAGCTTCTTGCAGACACGCTGCGTCAAGTCTAATACAATATATATTACGTAAGTAATTTTGCTTCATTTGCGCAGCCTCTTACCAAGAATTGCACCCCGTCGTTCGCCATCCAGGTCTATCCCCTTGTCTGTTTCATTTACGATATGATGGAGACACTCGAGCGCATCCACTGTACGATCCACTTCATTCAAAGCTTCACCCAAGCGCTGTTGAATCACGATAGCTAGGTCATCGAATTTCCATCCGAATATCTGCCCAAGACCTTGAGCGATTCAGGTGTTGCAAGATAAACACAAAAATTCCTACCAGCGAGATTGTGGAAAGGGTCGAACTCTTGTGGTTCCGCATCTGGGATCGTGCATGCTCGAACGAACGTATTGCGCCTGCATAGTCGTATTTCTCCAAGCGCGAGTTTCCGAGTAGAAGATACATATATGCCTAGTAAAAAAAAACATCATGGTAATGCCTGTTGCATGGTAGCGCGTTGAGAACTTGCCTGGACTACGTAGCAGATTGCATTGTGATGCACTGTAGTGATAAGGTCGTCTACGCGCGATATCGCATTGAGATGCTCTCCGGCAATAAACACAATGATAGCCTGAAGGGTATGAAAAAGTGTGAGGTAATCAAGTTCAAAATGCAGACCTTGACTAGCAGGAGAAAGCTAGCGTGAGATGAACGAAAGAGCTCGAATGCGATATCGCATGCCCGATAGCCCTCGTCCCTTTCTCCTCTTGCGACGTGCGCTCTACTCTTTGCTATGTATGCGAGGATAGATGGCTGAATTTTGATGACCTTGTGTAACTAGGTGTTAGCCTCGGTATATGCGCAACAAAGACAACAAAAACCTTTTCGGCATCGGTAAACGTTGTGTCCCAATGCTGCAGACGAGAATGGATGAGAGCTCGGCAAGCGAGTACATGATTGCTTGGAATCCGAGACTCGGAGAGTGTCTTGGTCAACGAAGTCTCCACATTCTCGAGCTGACCCTGCTTCCACAAATCGAGCGTGGTAACATCGACTTGGAGCTCTGGTTCACGGAAAGTGGGGTGTAGACGGGACAGTGGGATTAAATCCTAAGTGGCGTATTCGAACACGACACGATCTAACAAGACACGATGCTCACAGTGATATGGGATAGACTCGCGATAGTGATCTTGCCGTTCAATCCACTGATGGCAAGAAAATTGTCGTCGGGTGAGAACGTGATTGAGCGAATATCGTGAGGGTGTTGCATGAGGTCGAGCTGTGCGTGTGTGGAGGTGTCCCAGAACGTGATAGTACTCTTTGAAGAGTAGGCGATGAACTGGCCGTGCTGGGGTACGGCAATGCACGACGAGTCGGTATCGGATGCTAGCCATTCTGAGAGAAGTGAAGCAGTGGTAGGTTCAAGCTGCTTGACGGTGTTCTCGGCGGTGACGAAGAGGTTGTCGCACCAGACGAGACCAGGGCTGTGGTAGACGATCGCTCTGACTGGGATATCCGCGAGCACGCTTGCGTCGCTGCTGTTCCAGATGCGCACAGATGTGCGGGTCGCTGTCGCGATTCGGTCTCCCTGGGGCGCGTACTTGGCCGCCCTCACCCAGCCGGGGTGGTCGAGGGTGTGCTGTTGTTTGCCGAGGGCGATGTCCACGACGATGGCTGTGCCCCCGACGCCCGACGCGGTGACGAGGCGGGTCGCGTCGGGCGAGAAGTCGAGTCCGTGGATGCTTTCCTGCTTGTCCGCGAAGACCCGCTTACACGTCTCCGCGTCCCACACGAACAAGCTGCCCAAACTCGTCCCTCCTGCGACCCATTTGCCGTCGTTGGACACTGCGAGGCACAGAACGCTTCCAATGCCCGCCTCCATAGTTTCAATTTCCTTGCCGTCCTTGACTCGCCACATTCGAATCCCATGCCCGGCACCGACGAGGTAGTCGCCACCCATGGCGTATGCCACAGCTTCTACGTATCTACCAGCATCGATCTCGATGACTGGGGACGGCTTGCACTCTACTCGGATGTTAGCACAAACGAAACCTCTCCCAGCTTACCAGTACGTACCAGACATCGTCGGCGATACACTGACGACTGACGCGATGCAGCAGATCGGTGCTAAAAGTCGTTGGACGAGCCCATGCTTTATCAGTGCTTTTGCCGCCAACTTACTGGATAATACACGTTGTACCAGGCTGGTGATAGCCTCACTACACGTGTACATGTTCCACCCCCTCGTGTTTTCGTCGCCTCAAGGAATTGAGGCCCGGGGAAAGGGTTGGTATTTGGGGGCTCACAGAATATTCCGAGAACTAGAACCGCTCTACTTCCACCCCTCAGACGGAGGTACGTCTAGCATTTTTTAATGATTTATAGTGGTGCGCGCAGTTGAGGTTTATTACATGTATGTGACTGGTGCGTTCCACGTCCAAGTAACAGAGTAAAGACCCTGAACGGTCCGTTTCGACCTCGGTCCACTGAGCACATCCCTCTCCGTGGCGCAACACTATTGCGTCCGGGGGTCTGATACAACCCTGGCACCCCTGAAATTTGGAAGTTGATCATATCGATGATCACTTGGCTTACTCATCACCACCGCGTAGAACACCGTTCAGCCCCACTCACCCTTAGTCAATACGTCGAAGATGTCGAACGAAGTAAGTCAAAATTTCACGTCAATCTATCTGTTGAGGGTTGCAAACTGGATCCAGCTTGTAAGTAGACTCCTTTCTTTACAATAATCTTGCAAACGATCCTGTGCTCGTCAAATCCTATACAGGAAGTAAGTGGTCTTTAAATCCATACTTACGACCATCTCATCGACTTTTAGTTTGTAAGTGTCTTGCGGCTATGGAACTAGTGACGTCTCATGAAGTGCATTGTATTCGTTGTACCTCATTAAGGAAGTAAGTCTTCGCCAAGTTTGTGGTTTCACAGTCGTCTCATGCACCATACTTTTCATGTCGCATGTCGTAGTTTGTAAGGGTTTTCCCCTTTGACACTCTCACTGACAACTCAGAGTACATCGCGCCTACTTTGTATCGTTTAGAGGGTGAGTGGTTTCAGACTTCCTGCTTTCACGGCCGTATTGCGGACTGTGCGATGACACACCTTACATGTCATCTAGGAAGTGAGTGATCATCAAATGACAACTCTCGTATTTGTCTCGCAAATAACATCTGTCCAAACCATTTAGCAAGTAAGTTGTAACTATATTCTCATTGCCGTCTCATGTCTCATTGTACCTCCTTGTGCAGGAAGTGAGTAGCGATCAATATCTTCTTTCATGATAGTGATTGTCAACTTTGTCATCAATTCTCTTGTGCCGCATTCAGTATGTAAGTAATGATTGATCCATGCTTCTACTGGTGTCCGACAACACTGTTGTATTTGTTTCATTTCATATAGCGTGTGGGCCATCATCTAATCTCCTCTTCCAAAACCTCTGAGCATGAATTTGTACCTGTCGTGTCCCATATAGTTTGTAAGTGATTCTCGAATCTGTACTTCGAAGTAGTCTGATATATTTCCCCTAGATCGTGAGTGATCATTAAATCTATTCCTCTATAATCATATGACGACAATATTGTGGTCATTACCTCCCATGTAGCGGGTGAGTGATCACCAGTTTTGTTTCTATAGGGCTTTCTGATGGCACTTTATCATTGCATCATCTAGGGAGTGAGTAATCATTGAATAGTTGCCCTTTCACTGAGCACCATGCCCCTATTTCCCCAACTAGAAAGTAAGTCATGGCCAAATCCATATTCTGATTGCAGGATCATGATTGTTGTGTCCTATAGCGAGTATGTCCATATTCATGTTCCTATATTCAATTGATGACCATATGTTGCTTGGAATATGCTACCTAGGAAGTAAGTCATAGTCAAATTTATGAATCTAATGCTATCTGACAAGAGTTCTATGCCACTTGTATTCCATTTAGCCAGTGGGTAGTCATTGGATCACCTTTCCACTGCTGTCTGATGATATCAATGCTTGTTACCCTCCATCTAGCCAGTGAGTGATATTAAACTTCATACTTCCTCAGAGGTTCATAATACCATTATGTGTGTTACATCCATCCTAGGGAGTGTGTAGTCATTAAATATGCTTCACATCATTTAATATTGATACTATACTTCTTGAACATTAATCTAGGAAGTGAGTAATCATTGAATCTATACCTTTATTGTCATTTAATGTTAGTATGGTGCTTCCTGCACACCATTCAGGCTGTAAGTGATAGTGGAATTCAATCTTCCACAGAAATCTGATGATATAATTGTGCTAATCATACTCCACTATCTAGGAAGTAGGTGATACTTGAATTCTTGCTTATATTTCATCCTGAGGACAGTTGTACTGTCTACTTCTCTTGCTGTATAGCTTGTAAGCATTCACCAAATTCATCTTTCTGTTCTATCTAATAGTGGTATGTTCTTTTTGCATGTCATATAGCTTGTAGGTGATGTCAGGTCTCAGACTAAAATACCACTTGACAACCATAATTGCACTAAACATCACATCTAGTATGTGAGTAATCATTGGATTATTATCCCATTCCATTAATGACAGTGCTATGTCTGTGTTATTACATCAAGCGAGTGAGTAATGATGAATTTATGTTTTCATGTCTATCTGAACATGGTATAATTGGACTCTTGCATCCTATCTAGGGAGTGAGTGGTCAGTAAATCGGTGCTTCTGCAGCTATCTGATGACAATATCATGCATGTTGTTTCCCAACTAGGAGGTGAGTGGCTGCCTGACTTATGTTTCCACAACACTCTAAAGAAAATGTTGTTTTTGCTGCATTCTATCAGTATGTGAGTAGTTATCAAATTAGATTTTTCAGCTCTGCCTGATGACAGTATCTTGATCATGTTTACTAGATGGTAAGTAATTGCCTCTATGCCTCTATAGCTATCTGACAGGCATGGTGTTTGTTGTGTCTCACTTAGTCTGTAAGTAAATTTTGGACTTTAAGTACATCCAAAGTGGCCTGATGATAGCACTACACATCTTCTAGCATGTAAGTGATTCCAAATTCATGCTTTCATAACTGTATGATGATAATATTATAATTATCCCATTCCATTCAGCAAGTGAGTGGACTTCATATTCTTGCTTTAATCCCCTCCTAAGTAGTATTGCATCTTTGCACCTTTTTAGCTTGTCAGTAATTATTCAGTCTTTTTGTTTCACTTCATTAACTTTTTTTGTTGCACCACATCTAGATGGTAAGTGCATGTCAGGCCCTTGCTTTACTCCAATGCCACTTACTGTGCTTGGTCATTGTATCATATTTAGGAAGTGAGTACCTGTTGAGCACATTATCTGACAACTAGCTTATGTGGATGGTTGGTGCTCAATGCAACCCATGTAGCTTGTGAGTGATCCATTATTTTGTGTGTATAAAAATATCAAATGGCATCCTTTTTTCCACACTCCATCTAGCTTGTAAGTGTTTGCCCATGGAGCACATTCCTAGATGTCTTCAAGAACCATCATTATCATATGACCTATTAGGGAGTGAGTGATCACTACTTCTTGGCTATCCTTTGGACTGCCTCACAGTCTGCACTATGTTTTCTAGAATGCAAGTAATTCTTAACTACTTTGTTTATATCCATCTGATAGAATCTATTGTATGGAACTCAGCTTGTGAGTGTTCAGTGGTACTTCTCTAGTTATTTCTCACAACATGTTGTATATATTATATTCTACCTAGTCTGTGAGTAATTGTTGAATAACATTATAATGGTCGTCTGTTCATAGTATTACACATTCTGCTCCCTTTCAGAGAGTGAGTGAATATTGCCTGTATGCTTTCATGCCACCAATACCACTTATTATTATTGCTTGTTTTCATCTAGGATGTGAGTGCTTACTGCTGGTGTTCTTCAACACGTACCTTATAGTGCACGCCCTCTTGTATCATATGAAGCTCGTAAGTTTTCATCAACTTCCTATCTCCAGAGCAATCAACACAACCCCATTTAGGGCGTGAGTGAACATCGATCTCTGTTTCCACTTTCATCTCGCAGACTTTTTCGTGCGTCCTGTATCTGATTCAGGCAGTAAGTTGTAATTTTCGGCCGTGATTTTGGGTATCTCTGATAGCTCACTTTCTTGCGCTCTGTCTAGAAAGTGAGCGATCATCCACTCTGTCCGTCGACATCATTCACATAGTATAACACATCCCTGCATACAACCAGAGCGCAGAAGTCCAACAGGAAATCAGGGCCAAATATGAAATGAAAGAGGGCTACGAAGCCAGAATTGCCAGTCTAAATTATGCCTTGAACGAGGAGAGGGAAAAGGTCGCGCGAGCGAATCAGATGATCGTGGACCTCAGATCAGCTGATGGTACTGACAAACGCAGGGCGGAACACGCTGCTGAAGTCGTGCAGTTACGGGACGAAATTTCCGGTCTGAAGTCCACATTAGACTCAGCGAACAAGACCATACAAGCTGCACGGGAGGAGACTGAAAGGCTCAAGGCAGAATACGATGCGCAGCTCGCTCGTATTCAGCGCGAGAAAGACGAACTGCAGGCCGAGCTGACCGACATTACAAGCAGGTTCATCCCTGGTATTCGCGCATTCAAGGAGTGGATGAGCAACGCCGCCGTAGACGCAAATACACTCGTTCCGGAAGGCAGCTCTTCCGACGACGACGCCCACAACATGCATGCTCATAATGCCCTTGTAAGGGTGCGTTCAAAGGACTGGGACTCTGCGTTCGAGGACTCCACAAAGGTTACTCTGGATCTTGTCTTCTGTTTGTCCACATTTACTCACGCACGCCATGGTGTCAAGTCGATTAACAATCGGCCATCGGTCATGGGTTATTTCACCAAGGCTTTCGCACAAATCGGGAAAGGTAAATTGAACGAGGCGATCCGGACATTCGACCTCGCTTTCAGAGGCTGCGATCCGAGAGAGGACAACTTGCAGTTGCTCATCAAGGTTCGTCGTTCATGCGTATGGCGGGCTTCGGACGTGACTGAGCGCATTCATGCCTAGGCTATCGTCTTGTACGAAGCAGATAAATACAACGAAGCAATCTCCCGCGTTCATGATGTGATTTCTATCTCGATGGACGACGAGACGACGCATTGTTGTCATCAGGTACTTTCTATCGCACAAGTCCGACGAGGGCGCGCATGACATATCACCTAGGTTCTTGCGAGAATGCATCTTTTGCAGGACGACTACACAAACACGATGCAATCCCTTGAACAAGCTCAAACCCTCGGTTCTCCGGTTACTGGTTCATGGCGCTTGGAGGCAGTCTCGCTCGTGAGTTGCTCTGGGCGCACCCGAAATGCTATACAGTATGCTCACTCTGACAAAAAGATATCCGGATGGTCCTTTGATGGGATTCGCGTCATGGCGCAACGGTATCGTTGCGAAACCCTTTGCGCTGCGGGGTGTGTGGACGAGGCCATGGAGGCGCTCGACGCCATTGAACCGAGCGAAGCTGAAAATTGGGTCAAGGGTAGGTTGACGCGTACGAGCCAGGCGTGGACGTGCATGACGCGCTTCTTCCAGTCGTCAAAAGAAAGTGTGGCGAAATGCACGAGGTGCTCGGCGACATCGCATTTGGCGCCAAGGAAAACGACGTGGCGATCGCGCGATACACCTCCGCGCTGTCTCTCGATCCCCCGAACCAGGTAGGGATCTTCTTGAAACGGAGTCAAGCAAGCGCTGCGAGTGGATCATGGGACGATGCGATAGCGGATGCGGAGGAGGTTTGCATGTCGCCACATCATCGTACCTCACACATTCATTATCCTTCCTTTCTACGCAGGCCGTCAAACAGGACCCGTCGTCCCATCGAGGATACGAACGGAAGTATGCGGCGCTCTGTGGGGCCGGAAAGCGTGATGAAGCACGGAACGCGCTCCTGAAAATACTTTTAATTACCAAGGACTCCACGGACGAAGAAGTACGAGGTACGCACTGTCGATATTTATCGCAGGGGAGATCATGTATCGACCATGTATTCACAGTACTGCGAGAGAACCATAAGCGCGATGCTGTCCAGCGTGGAATCGATATCCCGGAGGACCTGTAGGCCGCGAATTCCAAATGTATTCAGGTAGAAATTATTTCGTTGGGAGAGCATGCATGACACCCTTCCTTTGTTAGTTTTCGTCTCGATCGTCGAATTGTTGTTTCATTTACCGCGTCACCGATCTGCCTGATCATTGGTAACTTGACATGGAGGTACTTCCGATCACTGACTCGAATATGGCGTGATTGTGGTCGTTTACTTGCCGTAATCTGTCCTGGATGATAATACGTGGTGTTGGCTTTTCGAGAAGCAGTGGATATGATGGCATGACCCACCAAACGCAGGGTAAAATCTTGTCACTTGGGTCCGGCCAACCACGAGGCAACGCACTTGTATTAGTTACATCCAAGCTGATAGATCATGCCCCCCTCTCTTTGTGACGCTACACAATCGAGAAAACATCAAGCGTACATACGCTACCGACAAGCTCGGCTAGCGAGATCTCCTCCCGCAACTGTACAGTGACCAAGCCATCCGTGGCCACCCGCTTGTAATCCATCTCCGTCGGCGCCAACAAAAGCGCGCCGAACGGCTGTCTAAGCTGATGAATGAGCCTCCGGGCGCGTGTCTCCTCGTCCGCGCTAGGTGTCGCTTCCAAGCTGGAGAGTTGCGGCGGCGTCTCTGACTCGGGGACATCGACATCGACGTTGTCGGGGGGGAGCTCTTCTTCGTCCGTGTCTGGGGAGGGCGGTGGCACGAAGCCTCTCTCCTCGGGTGTGCCGCTTGGCTTGCGCTCCAGGAGGGCGTCCAGCCAGGGGTGAACGAGGTATAAAGACAGCATCTGAGAGACGTCCTGCTTCGTTTTTATTTCGACTGTTCCAAAGGCGAGCGTGTCTACGTAATAAATACCGTCTGTATGTGCCGGACCGGTAGAAAAAGGTGGGAGTCGGAAGGCAATGCAGGGAAGTCGAAGTAGATTGTCAGTGAAGCAAGCTCTAGGGAGCTCGTTGAGGCGATTGTAAAACTTCAAGGCAACATCGAGGTTCAGCGGCTCGTCTGAAGCTGGAGAGAATTCATCCAGGTCGGCGTCCGAATCAAACGATGGAAGGTGCGATGATGGTGGTTCATTGAACACAGAGATATCGACGGGAAGGCAACTGTTGAAGCTGCCGGATTCTCCTGTCCACGCGAGGATGTTCGCATCTCCAGAACGATCGAGAATATGCGCCAACAGGCGGCCCAGTGCACCATCACCTTCTCCATATACCACAGGTAGACCTGTAACCGCGAAAATACCTAGTAATGAATATGCAACGTCCTCCACCCGCGTCGTCCTTCGGGTTGATGCAAGACGCAGCTTCTCGCGAATGTCTGTTAAGCCTGAGGAAAGCAACCTCAATTGCTGCGCTGACATCCCAGTGGCTTGTTCCATCTCCATAGCGATTTCCAGAGATTCTTTGTGGTTCGGAACGTCCAGGCCACGATAAAGAACCCAATCCTCTGTGTAGAACCGGACGACCTTAGCAGCAATGTATTCTTGAAGTGTCCAGCTACGCGTGTTCCAAAAGCTCTGCATGAGCGCCCCGCGTTGCGACGAGGAATGAACGCCCCAGAGAAAAACGATCATCATCGCGGAGTCTTGATACCACCTGAACATCATAACCAGAGCCTCTTGGTGCACAAAGTGATCATCTTTGTCGATACAACATGTGTCGCTCCACGCCCAATGAAACCCGGCATCCCAAACAATCTTGCAAAACGTTTGCAGTTTATCGTGGCTCGGGGACCCATCCAGGTCGTGTACCGCTATGTGCACTACCTGCTCGAACAAAGGTTCATTTTTCTCCCATGTATGCGACAGTACCACGTATCGGAAGTACGCTCCTACTGCGCGCCTGATACGGGCATAGTCGATGCGTGTCGTAGTCGATGATACAAGCTCGTCAAAGATCGCATTTGTTTGGAATGCGGAAGATTGCTGAGCCCTGTCACAGAGACGGCCGGTGATCGTGTTGATGAGGACACGTGGTAAAGGACTCAGAGTCCGATGAACAATCTTGCGAATCTTTGCTCGCGTTTTGGATGGTCGAATGTACTTGTTGGCGTGTTCTGCCAACGAATGAGAACGAGGTGCTCCTAACATGAAAACGAGAAGACGGCCCACCTTGAACGTCTGGATCAGCAGAGTGCCTCATCTTGCGAAGCATCATCTCAAACGCGACCACAGCATTGGAGTAGTTGCCCAACTTGTGAAGGGCCGCATGCTTCGTCTCGTACGCCCACGGTGATTGTGGGTCGAGTTTATTCACCTGACAGCGGTGGATGGGTAAGATCAATCCGCGCAGAAACTAAAAATGACGCACCTGGTTCGCGTCGTCCAGAGCCTCGCTCCACAACTCAGTCACCAAAAATGCCTTACTTCTCTTGATCAGAATGTCCTGTGGTGAGGGAGGATTCAGGGACAAAGCGACCGTGTAGTGTGAGATGGCATCATGGTATTTCTCGGCTTCCACCGCTTCATCCCCGAGATCGTCAAGTTTACTGGAAGCACGCTGTGCAAAGTCTGACAGGATACGACACATGGATAACTGATCCCACTGCCAAAGAGGCTCGACCACTCACCCAGAGCCCATTTCCGGTGCTCACCCTGTAGATTTGCTCCTGCCGCCCATTCATTGGCTATTTCGTGGAAAAACTCGACCGCCTCTCTTGTGCGATTCGTCGCGTGCCAAGCTTCACACAGACGCTGTCGGATCATGATGGGGAAATTATCAAATTTCCATCCGAATATCTGTCCAAAGGCGTCAGCAACTTCAGCATATTCACGAGTGTTCTTACCAATGAAATTACAGAGAGGGTTCGACTTGTATGGTGCCGCATTTGGGCTCGCGCACGCTCGAACGACTCTGCCGCACCCTTGAAGTTGCTGCTCTCCACGTCCAAGTCCCCAAGCAGGAGATACATATGTGCCTATCGAAAGTTTCAGAAGCGATGCCCGCTGCACAATAGCTCGCATACGTGCCTGAACTACGCAACAGATTGCATTGTGATGCACCGTGGCGATGAGGTCGTCCAGGCGCGATATGGCATCATGGTGCTTGCCAGCGATAAAGACCACCACAGCCTACTAGACATCTGTAGCTGATGAGGAGACTGAACTTTAAAAGGGACGCACCTTGACTAAAAGAAGAAAGCTAGCGTGGGTTGAATGAAAACGCTCGAACGCGATGTCGCATGCCCGATAGCCCTCGTCCCTCTCTCGTTTTCCGACATGTGCCATACTCTTTGCAATATAAGCGATGATGGACGGTTGGATCTTGATGGCCTGTGTAAGAATCGACGTTAACCTCTGTGCAGGAGAAGAAAAGAAGAATACGAACCAGTTGAGCATCGACGAGCGCAGCGTCAAAGTGTCCCAGGCGAGCTCGGACAAGAGCGCGGCAAGCAAGTATATGAACGCTTGGAGTCCAATATTCGAGGATCGCTGCAGTCAGTGTCGCCTCCGCATCTCTGAGCTGGCCGCGCCTCAACGAGTCGAGCACAACATCATCGACCCGGATGTCAGGCTCCCGGAACGTCGGGTGTAAACGCGACAATGGGATCGAATCCTATACGCAGAAGGATGAGCACAAGAATCTGTGTAGGTACAATACTGACGGTGATATAAGATAGATTCCAAATAATGATTTTCCCGTCGCATCCCCCTATTGCCAGTAGACGGTCATCTGGAGAGAATGCAATTGAGTGGACATTCTGAGAGTGTCGCACAAGGTCGAGCCGGTTGAACGTCGAGGTGTCCCTGAACGTGATGATACCCTTCGTGGTGTATGCGATAAATTGCTGATGCCGTGGCAGCGCGATAGAGGTATAGTGGTCGCGGTGGGGTCCTGGCCATTCCGAGAATGCTGTCCCGGTGGACGCCTCGAACTGCTTGATCGTACCTTCAGAAGTGACGAGGAGGTAGCTTTTGAACCAGAGGAGACTAGTGTTGTAGTACGGAGTTACTCTCGCTGGGATGTCGACAAGCAAACATCCGTTGTTGCTGTCCCAGACACGAACCGAGTTCCAAACAGCTGTTGCGATTCGGTCTCCCTGCGGCGAGTACTTCGCTGCCCGCACCGGGCTGTCATGGGGAAGTATTTGAACCTGTTTTCTACGCGCGACGTCCCAGACGATGGCTTTGTAGTTGTACGACGCCGCGAGGAGGTAGGTCGAGTCGGGCGAGAAATCGACGGCATAGATGCCCTTGGTTCCCTGCTTGAGTACGATGACTTCTTCGTACGTCTCCGTGTCGCATATCGACACCACGCCCGAAGTCGTTCCCCCCGCGATCCATCTGCCATCGTCGGACACGGCAAGAGAGTAGACGTGTATTTTCTCCGTCGTCGCCACTTGCTCGCCGTTCACCGTCCGCCACACGCGAATTCCGTGACCGCCGACGATGAGATACTCGCCGTTCGTTGAAAAGGTCAGCGCGCGTATGTCTCGACCAACGTCGATCTCGACGGACAGGGAACTCTCTAGGCGCCATGATCAACCACGAATACAGCTCTCAGCTCGCACCACATACTGGACGTCGTCGACGGTAGGGGCATCGCAACACGATGCGTAGATCCTCGTGGTAGAAGTCGTTGAACAAGCTGTGGTCCGTCTGCCTCCTTCCTGATCGCAGTAATACACGTGCCGCGCGCCACCAAGGCCTTGAGACTTAGTTGCGCTAGCAGTTTGACTCTATCAGTCCTCAACTATACTATATAGTTTATGGACGGCGGCGACGGTCGACCTTCAAGTTATACTTCTCGGTGGGCATATCCCTTTGCCTTCGTATTACGCGCAAAATTGACCACCTCAGTAGTCCTACCCTCCATCGATCGAGAAAAACGCTATGCTAGCAAACCAGACAACGATCTCGCTCCCGGAAACCATGCGATCAACCAAAAATTGTGGTACCACCATCGATCTTTGGATACGCGAGCGAGAACGATTCCAGTTCGAGCGAGACCTCCATAGTCTTCAGCCGACTTCCGTCCAAAAAAAAAAAAGTTCATCCCACATATCGTGGACGACACCCTCCCTGTCCTGCCGTCTATGGGTGATTCGTGGATGACATTGCATTGTCGTAGCTTCAGTCCAAAGAAAATCCGACTCTGGTGGGAAGGATAGAACATGTTGCTTCCCGATCTCTCATCCTGGCTCCCCACGGGCAATGGGAAGCATTCCAGCTTAAACCGAACCTTGTATCTCTGACTGTATTCTATCACCTTCACCAAGTGCGTTTGGGAAGCGAAGAAAAATGTAATTGTACGCATCGAACTGAACTCCTGATGCAAATGTTTAGTTGCGACAAAGAGCAGTCGACACCGAACACTGACGGCATCATCGGTTGAAGCTGGGATGTGCAGGGTGATGATGGCTATCAAGACAAGGCGCCCAGACATTCCCGAGCCTGACAAGCAGTTCCCAATGCTCATCACGGGAAGTCGATGATACAACTGCACATCCGCCATATCAACCCAACCTTCGAATACGGTCGGTGCCAAGATAAGGATGTCCTGGATTTCTAAAGGTTTTCCTTGATCCGTGACGACCTTTGCAATAGTACTATGGCCTGTCAGCGTGCCATGTAGTGCAGGCGGTGCAGAAATACATCCTCGTGAAAAAGGACTGCGAATGCAAGGGTACCACCTCTCGCGCAATTCCGACGCTGCACACACGAAGGATATGACGATCCTTTGCGACAAGCAACCACCTTCCTAAAAGTACTGAAAACGTCCCCTCTCGACCAAAGCTCAGGGAGCGACTGTGGAGAATCTCGGGGCAGCTCAACGATGATGGCCACACCGAATAAACCTTTTCCGCTCGCAACAGGGCGTTAATGAGATGAGAGGCAGACTGCCAATCATAAGGTCCTGGAGGCAGGAGAAGAGAGGGTCTGCTATAGAACGTTTTCCAGACACCAAGGTCGCTCAACAGCTGTTGGAGGGGTTTAGAGACCTGAATTGGGTCAGACAGGTGAAGTGGAATGGAGCGAACAACACACGATGCTGAGAGCTACCAAGTCGTCTATGTGAGAATAGTCTGCGACAAGATACGCAATGTAGAGGGACATGGCTTCTAATCTGGCGACTACAGGAGGCGCCATACGAAGGAGCAGACATTTTAGAATGAAGCAGAAGAGAGTTTTGGATGAGAATGTCACCCACGCTCGCTATGACGAGCCTGAATAACTCCTGAATTTAAACATGGACCATATTTGGTCAGCAACGTAACCCTGAACAGACGATCCACCTACCCAGTTCACGAAACAATTATTCTTTTGGCTGTGTGCTATGGTTCGCCAGTGTGATACTACTCCAGCGACCTGTCGTCTGGAAGTAATGTTGAGTACACACATCAATTCGAGATCGACGAGAACAGAAACCGGTCTGACTTGTTGTTGTTGTAACTTGTGAGACTCGACTTCGGGTGCGATGCCATTCATCGAATGCAAATGCGGAACATGTCTTTGACAGCTCGATTGAGTTGTTGTTTGGATGATTGCCCACTCCTGGGATTCAATGGGCATTTTCACGCTGATTACGTTTCCGACGCCTGTCATTCATTCCCCCAGAACGTGGAGAGTCAGGGCAGGTTAGCAGTGTTTTTAGTACCACACTGACGCACCACTACCCATGAATGGGGAGGTGTGGGGGTGGCGGTGCCCGCGCGTTATTATGCATCACATGTCACATCACGCCGCATTTACTATCCCGTACGCTTCATTGACCTGATCGTAACTGTAATACTCATTCTGTAGTCAGCTCGATTTCGAGTATAAACTTCGGGACGATGAGCCAGAGCCAGAGGACGACGAATAGGACAACGATTGGTTCGAGGACACTCTCGACAAACTCACGCTCCAGGAGGAGTCCAAGCCCGCCATGGTTGCTGTCTCTGCCTAAAAATGCATTGCGTCTGCTCCGTGCTCCTGTTCTGTGATTACTTGACGCACGACACTATCGTGCCGCACCGCTGAGACATCAATCCTATTTGTCGATCCTGCGATGGATTTTGTATGGCTTGTCCTCCCTCTTCCTACTTTCCACGCTCATCGAACGTCCCCTAGTAGCACTGTATAAGCATCATAGGCGATGATTCATGATACATCTACGATGTCGACGACGACACCAGCGTGGCAAGTGCCACGAAGACGGCATGAGGATGGCACACCAGTATGATGGCAGCAGCGGCACCACGGCGGACGGCGATGGCCACATGCACAATGGTACTGTAGCTACACTTTCCGTCTCTTTTCTATAAGTCCACTAAGCATGAAAGAGGAAACAAGAGGGAAAATTAGCTTGTCCACGCCTTTCTGCCTTGGTGTGTTTCAGCCAAAGCTTCCGCGACGTCGAAAGGTGAGCAACATTATAATTAAGGTCGAAAAAGGAATGTGTTGAAATAGAGTTATAGGGCCCAAGTGGACATTCAACCACTCCTGATTTACAGATGCGTCTCATTTATCTTACCTATGCTCGTCCACTAGACCCTTTGCGAACTCGTCCCATTTTTTTCTCAGCCATCGTGCCGAGATGCTACCTCTGGTCAATTGCTCTTATATTATCCGAGTCGACTTCCTTTTACACCATCTCCATTTTACAGAGGTCCGAGGCGTCGCGCACCGACTCAGAGGGCACCCGCGACGTGCCGAAATACGTCCAAGAAGCGCTCAGGTCCCTCATTCACTTTATCGGCAACATGTGCATGTCGCCTCACCTCACCGGGCGTCACTGCCAACGGCAACAAGGTCGCCTTTGATGGGTGCATCACCGGTGCGTAATCCCGGCGCCATGTATGTGTTCGTTCGACTGACCGACCGACCTGCCGCCATTGTCGCCAGACATCCACAGCGTATGGGACTCCCTCCTTATTTCGAAACGCCTCTGTACCCTCCTTACCTAACCACGTCCCTCCTGGACGTTGAGTTCTACCTGAGGGGCACCAAGTACGACCTTTACATCTGGCGCCTCGTCTGGGAAGGCCCCCGCGGGAAATGAAATGGAAACACGAGCTCAAAACATGGTTCGTCTGCCCGTCCAGAAAGAGAACCTCTGCCCTTGAGCACCGCCAGTGCGAGGTCGCTGTTCACGCCCTTGTCCTTCTGGCAATACATCCTCTCCCCTTTCTCCCCCGACGACGACGAGGACAAGGGCGGTCGTGGCATCGACGATGCATGGGCCAAGCAGATCCACCGGCTCAATTGCGGCATCGTCTTCCCCAAAGAACTCAACCTGGCGTTATTCGACTCTTTTACTGCCGGGCCGCACGGGCCGCAGCACGACGGATCCAATGCCGACGATCATGAAGAGAGAAACAACGATCATGCGCACACGATGCAGCTCCCGTCTCGCAAGTCACCCTATCTCGAGCTGTGTACCCCCTATGCCCAACTAAATGAATTCAATGTCTAGTATACCATTCCCAATCTAGTAGAGAAGTACAAGAACGGAAAAGATAAAAACATGTCTCTGGTCATGGAGCGGCAATACACTGAAAACTCAGTCCCTATTGCACCGTGGCGATGACGAATCCAACCTTGATGCGTGCGACGATAACCAAGACATTCAGGTGTGCGTGAACAAACCAACTTCTTCCACGTCTACAGTCGAGCCGCCCTCATCCGCCCGACATCCAACACTCGCCACAGTTACACTCCATCTTCGACTCGCCGTCCACCACACGCTCCGGCTGCCAAAGGAAAGACACGTCAGGAAACGCGAGTCCAGCAGTCGTTTTCAGACACTCACGAGACGTCCCTTTGCCTTCCCCGCATCGCGCGCGAAATCGACCACTTCGACAGCCGTATCCTCCGCAGATCGACGAAAGAAGAACGCCGTGCCGGCAAAGGTATCCGAGGCAACGATCTCGCACCCGGGAAACTCGCGATGGATCTTGGAATATGCAAGCGAGAACGATCCCGGTCCGCGATAGTCGAGGGCGAACGCAAGCGGTTGCTTGTTCGTCCTCAGCGCCACGCCACATCCGTGCTGCCTGCTCAGACCCATGCAGAAGGACGTCACGAGGCACTTGGTCACTTGGAACCCCGTAAACGTGATGCTGCCATCAGGTTCAAGCGAAACCTCCATAATCTCCAGCCGACTTCCGTCCAAAAAAACGTTCATCCCGCATATCGTGAACGACACCCTCCCTGTCCCGCCGTCTATGGGTGATTCGTGGATGACACTGCACTGACGTAGCTTCGGTCCAAAAAGAATCCGACTCTGGTGAGAAGGATAGAGCATGTTGCTCTCCGATGTCTCGTCCTGGCTCGCTACGGGTAATGGGAAGCATTCCAGCTTAAACCGAACCTTGTATCTCTGACTGTATTCTATCACCTTCACCAAGTGCGTTTGGGTGGCGAAGAAAAATGTAATTGTACGCATCGAACTGAACCCCTGATGCAAATGTTTAGTCACGTCAAAGAGTAGTCGACACCGAACACTCACGGCATCATCGGTTGAAGCTGCGATGCGATACTGGCGCAGGGTGATGATATCCATTAGGACAAGACACCCGGACGTTCCCAAGTGCGACGAGCAGTTCCCAATGCTCACCACGAGAAGTCGATGATACAACTGCACATCCGCCATATCAATCCAGCCTTCGAATACGGTCGGCGTGACTGTAAGGACGGTCTGGATTTCGGAAGGCCTTCCCTGGTCCGTGAGAATCTTTGCAATAGTACTATGGCCTGTCAACGTGCCACGTGGTACAGAAAAATCAGAAATACTTACAAGGAGTCTTCGTAAAAAAGAACTGCAAACGCAAGTGTACCATCTTCTCGTACACTTCCGGTGCTGCACACACGAAGGATGCGACGACCAGCACCTTCATCGAACAATGTCTTGGCAGACTCTGAAATATTACCGCATTGTGAATCGTAGCAAACGAGAGTTGATCCCTCTGCGACAAGCAGCCACCTTCCCAAAAGTACTGAAAACGTCGCCTCTTGGCCGAAGCTCAGGGAGCGACTGTGGAGAATCTCGGGACAGCTCGACGATGATGGCCACACCGAATACACCTTTTCCGCTCGCAACAGGGCGTTAATGAGATAAGAGGCAGACTGCCAATCATAAGGTCCTGGAGGCAGGAGAAGAGAGGGTCTGCTATAGAACGTTTTCCAGACACCAGGGTCGCTCAACAGTTGTCGGAGGGGTTTAGAGACCTGAATTGGGTCAGACAGGTGAAGTGGAATGAAGCGAACAACACACGATGCTAAGAGCTACCAAATCCTCTATGTGAGAGTAGTCTGCGACAAGGTACGCAATGTCGAGGGGCATGGCTTCTGGAGGTGCAAGCTGGCGACCCCAGAAGGTATCATAGTAGGGAGAAAATGATTTGTTGTTATAGACGGTCATTCTAGAATGAGGCAGAAGAGAGAATTTCGTATGAAAATGCCACCCACGCTCGCTACGATGAGCCTAAATAACTCCTGAATTGAAACATGAACCATATTTGGTCGGCAACGTAACTCTGAACAGAGACGATCCACTCACCCAGTTCACGAAATAATTATTCCTTTGGCTGTGGGCTGTGGTTCATCAGTGTGATACTACTCCGGAAACCTGTCGTCTGGAGGTGAATGACGAGTACACACGTCAATTCGAGATCGACGAGAACAGAAACTGACCTGACTTGTCGTTGTTGTGAGACCCCAACTCGGGTGTGATGCCATTCATCGAATGTGAATGCGGGAAGTATGGCATGTGCAACCTGAGCCGAACTACGCAGCATAGCGATCGCAGAGCGTACATGCGCAGCATAGCATCCTTGACAGCTCGATTGAGTTGTTGTTTGGATGATTCCCTCGGGTATTTTCACGCTGCCAATTGCATTTCCGACGCCTGTCAAGCGTTGCCAGAACGTGGGAAGTCAGGGTGGGTTGGCAGTAGCTATACGTTTCTGGTACCGCACTGATGCAATGGTAGTCACGAAGGGGGACAGCAGGGAGATGTGTCTGAGGAGGATCTTGGTGGTTCTAAAGCAAAAGTGGCCAAGTTCATCTGGGGTTCCTATTTGAGCGCACAGCCACAGTACTGCTAGACGAGGCACGCAAGTACCAAGTTACACGACGGGGGAATCCTTTGGGAAAGTAGCAGATACGGGGATAATAAAAGTATTTACATCCTCTCAGACCATATTTTTTGTTGAAGGTATGGACCTCAAATTACTAGAAGGAAGACAGTCTCTTACTTGGACTCGACTTCGTGTAGTAAGACGCATCCTAGAAAGGAAAGTCAGGCAAGCTCACAGCCACCCGGCTGACTTGTCTCTTACATTCACGATGGTCGTGTACTACGACGAGATCGAAATCGAGGACATGAGCTGGGACGAAGAAAAGGGTGTCTACCACTACCCTTGTCCTTGTGGTGACCGTTTCGAGATATCTCGGAAGCAGCTCGCGAATTACGAGGACATCGCGATCTGTCCCAGTTGCAGTCTCATCATCCGTGTCATTTACGATCCGGTACGCGGCCATTTCATTGATCCGATCATAATTGTAATAATCATTCCGTCTTCAGCTCGATTTCGAAGACGAACCTCCGGACGATGAGCCAGAGCAGGAGGACAACGAAAAGGAGGAGGGGTCTCACTCGGATGATGATCAGTTTGAGGAGGCTCTCGACAAGCTCACGCTCCAGGAGGAGTCCAAGCCCGCCATGGTCACTGTCTCTGCCTAAAAAATTCCCTGCTCTTGTTTCGTGATTGCTTGATATACGATACTATCACACTGCATCGCAGAGACATCCTGCTCTATTTGGTGACCTCATCACGGATTTTATATACAATGTAATTGGTTTGCCCTCCATCTTCCCGCTTTCCCTACTCATTCAACGTCCTATATTAGCATTGTATGATCATAAAAATCTAATGTAGCCCATGTCCCTCTGACCCCAGCTTTGGGAGGAAATCCGTCTTTTGATTGACACCCACGTTCGTGTACTGCTATGTGGCTGTGCTCCTAGATAGAACAAGGTCAACCGATTTGGCAAAGTCTGGGAAACCGACGCGACCGGTCCTCTTTTGTTCTGCTGGCACTGAGGTTACTTTCTCCTCCTCAACGTATACCTATCCTAGAATGCGCCTCTCTACCCTCCTCCCCTTCGTGGCCACCGCCGCGCTGATACCATACACTCATGCCTGGGGCACCGTCGGTAACAAGTCCTCTCTCTCTCTCTCAGTTCTCCTGCTCATAATCCCGGTTGCAGGCCATGAAGTCGTCGCGACCATCGCGCAAATGCACCTCCACCCGAGCGTGATGCCCAAACTCTGCGACATCCTCGACTACTCTGGGGAGTGCGACCTCGCGCGCATCGCCACCTGGGCCGACCGCGTCCGCAGACAGGCCAAGTACAGGTGGACGGGTCCCCTCCATTACATAGGCGCCGTGGACGACTACCCGAGCGCGACCTGCGCCTTTCCCGGCGCTAAAGGCTGGGAAGGCCGTACACACATCAACGTCCTGAACGCGATCCGGAACACCACCTCCATCCTACAGGAGTTCAAGGCATCGCGCACCGCAGGCGCCCGCGACGTGCCGGACTACGTCCAGGACGCGCTCAAGTTCCTCATCCACTTTATCGGCGACATGCACATGCCGCTTCATCTTACCGGACGGAACCGCGGCGGAAACGGCGACAAGGTCGCCTTTGACGGGCGCAGCACCAGTGCGTAGTTCCCGGTGCATACGCTCGCTCGACTGACCGACTGACTTGCCATCGTGAGACCTCCACAGTGTATGGGACTCCCTCCTCATCTCAGAACGCCTCCGCACCCTCCCTCGCAACTATACCGAGCCACTTCCCCTCCCAGACGTCGAGTCCTACCTGAGAGATACCATCTACGACCCCTACATCCGGCGCATCGTCTGGGAAGGTCTTCTCGGGAAATGGAAAGACGAGGTCGACACATGGCTCGTCTGCCCGTCCAGTGAGAGTGCCTCTGCCTCCGAGCCCTTGGCTCCAGCTCCGTTCCCGTTCTCGTTCACGCCCGTATCCGTCTGGCAATACCTCCTCTCCTTGTTTTCTGCCCACACCGACGAGAACGGGGGCGGTCTCGGCGTCGACGATGACACGCTCTGTCCGTACGCCTGGGCCAAGCCGATCCACCAGCTCAACTGCGACATCGTTTTCCCCAAAGAACTCGATCTAGCGCCGTTCGACCGTTTCTCGGCCGGGCCGCACGCCGGATGCAGCGCCGAGGATGTGCAGGAGGGAGATAGTTATGATGATGACAACCACCACGACGACCACACGCGCGCGACGCGGAGCCGTCCCCGCAAGTCACACTATTTCGAGCTGGACACCCCTGAGTACGCAGGGGTGATCAAGGAGCAGTGGATCATTGAGAAGCTGCTGACCCAGGCGGCCGTCCGGCTTGCTGCCGTCCTCAACTGGGTCTTTGCGGAGCTCGACAAAGACTTGGAGGCGTTTACGAAAGGCGGGCGCCATCTGACGCTATACTAACTCGCGACCTATATCTAGCGGTCTCGACGCTCGTTAGCATTCACTGACGTGGCCGTATTTTGAATATATTGTACTTATTAGTTATCCTCGTAGAGAGAAATACTTACCGATGCCTGCACGCTCACATGCATCTGCAGGAGCAACTTGTTACGTTGCGCTTCTCAAGGCTTTCACGAACCTACGCGAGGCTCAGCGAGGACTGTGACTGGACCGGCACACCATTCTACGACACTTTCCCCGTTTTTGATGTGTTGGCCCAGCGCTTAGGATTGTAGATGATCGCTGGCTGAACGCAACCGGGCCAGAATGCGTGGAATGTCCACCAGCCTTGTCTCGCTTCTAAGAGCTGCTTCATATCCCTACGTCATGGTCACGTCCGGGATCGTGTATCCATAATTACTAACACCTCCATAAACGCAGAATCTCATGTACCAGCGTCACATCGCGATAGTCGTGTCTAAGAAAAAACAGGATAAAGGGCGAAAAGAGACAAAGACGACCGTCGTCCGTAGAAAGCCCCTCCAACCCATGCCGTGTGCTTCGCGCATCTACCCACACCTTCACCGTCCCTACTTCTCACAAACGCATGATCAGTTGCTTGATTCCAGACATCCACATCCCGATGTCGTCCGTCTGCGACCCCCGCGTGAGCAGATCGACGTGGATGCCCAACGCCACCTCTCGATCGTGCGCAGCAATCGCTGCAGCACCCCCCAAAAAACGGGTCAGCACCCCTCGAAAAAAAAAACACTGAAGACGGGCGCGCACCTTGGATGAGCACCAGCAGCTGGTCCACGATCGATTTGGACAGCGTCTCGCAGTTGAGCGCGTCGAACAGCGGGTTGATGCGTCGCTCCAGCTCGTCCACCATCCGTTTTTGTTGAGGCTGTCGCGCGGGGGGTAAGCACCAACCACCGAGTCACACTCAACGAAGAGGACGTACCGGCACCGTCTGCTTCAGATGCACCAGCTGGTCCGTCAGCACGTTGTAGATCGGCAACGCCAACTCAGGAATGTGCGTGCGATCGCCGGGCGCTACGAAGGCATCAGCGATTCTGCACATAATAGTAATAATAATAAAAACTCAGTCGTTCACTTACGGTATTTGGGGGGTGGAGGACCTCGCGAAACAGCTGCCGCGCGGGGGGGCGCTGGTCCGGCGCTGGGACCACTTTGAGGACCATGCTGCTGAGGCGGTGGCGGCGGCGGCGCACCCAATGCATGTTGCGCTTGAGGAGGACTTCTGCCTTGCAATGGGGGGCCCTGGCTAACGGGCGGCGGCGCGCCATACGGCCCAGGCTGCTGGTGACCCTGGGCTGGGGGCGGCACATACATACCCTGAGAAATCTGTGCAGGTGGTGGTGCATAGTGTCCTTGCGGAACTTGTGGTGGAGGAGGTGCGTACGGCCCAGGTTGTTGCTGGTGCGACATGGGCGCTTGACTTGGTGGGGGTGCGTACGGACCAGGGTGCTGGGGGCCGCTAGCGGGACCGGCCACACCAGGAGGCGGCGTCGCGCGCGCATACGGACCGGGAGGGGGTACAGTCCCACGCAGAGGCCCTGGAGGCGGGGTAGCTCTCACGTACGGCCCGGATGCATGTCCGAGCGGAACCGTCCCAAGAGAAGGCGACGCATACTGTGCTCCACCCGCATGCGGTGGCGACTGTGTGGAAGTCCCTGACGTAGAGACAGATCTCGCCTGTGGCGGGGCTCGCCCCTGGGGTGGTGGTGGAGGTCGGTTCTGCACGCTTGCAGGCCGCGGGGGCGGAGGTAATGGCGCATTTTGTCCGTGACCCGCGAACGGAGAGCCTGGCGTCGGCGGTGACTGCGACGCATTCGGGAACGGCGAAATGATGGGTCCCGGCTTGCTAACATTGATCGAACTGGGTACGCGCCCTGTTTTGACCATAGGCGCATCGTTCCAACCCCCATTTTGGCCGCGCACAGGCGGTGCACCAGAAACTGGGGGGCGGATGGGTGGCGGAGTGGCGACGACAGCCCCACTTCCACCGAGGAGAGGTGGCTTGACGACTGGATGAGCAGGTGCATAAGGATCATGTGAAGTAACTCCTGTGTTGTAGGGTTGGTATACGGGCGGGGTCGCTGTGTATGTCTGCTGGTGCGCCTGAACCGCGGGGGTAGGCACATTGGGAGGTTGGTAATTGACGGGAGCTGCCTTCGGGACGGCATCGCTACCAGAAACCGCACCACGAACCGAACTCGAGACCGGAGACGTTTTTCCAGACAAGGTCAACAACCGCTCGCGCACCGCCGCAAAGTCCAACGCAGAGCCCGTGTATCCTTCTGGTGTCAGTTTGAGGTACTCGACAGCCTCCTTGACAAGACCCTGCGAAGCCAACATCTCGGCATATTCAAAGTACCTATCATAGAGTGCTGCGAGTTTGTACGTCTTGATCGCGCCATCTGCACCCTCGGTTGGGACGGATAAATCACCATCCACGTACTTGACGGCCCCACGGAAGACAGTAACCTTCTCAATAAACGTCTGCAAGGCATGGGCGTGAGTTGCATATCGTGAGGTAGCTTCGGGGGCGTCCGAAGCATCAACTCGAAGCACTTCTTCTTCCGCCAGTTCCTCGACCCAGATGTTGACTAGCCTCTCAAGACGTCCGGCAGCGAGATAAGTCAATGTGGCCGTCTTCCTCAGCTCCAATGCATCCGCAACGCTGTCTTCCAAACCTATTTGGCCCTCAGCACGGAGAACGCCAGCGTGGAACTCAAGACGTGCTCCAAGCTGCTCTGCAAGCCCTCCAAATTCATCCCCACTCGCAAACGTGCAGAGGACGACGAACACTTCCGCCCATTCGCTCAGATCAGCGTTCTGCACAATGTCGTCCAGGTCGTTGGTAACAATGCTCTGGAAGAGCCGCAAGTAAGGGTGTTCGATGGTTTGGCGCTCAAAGTATGCTTTTTGGGCACGTTGAAGGAGATCGTCGCCTCCCTTGATCGCGAGGAGCAGAGCGTCGGCGTAACGCTCTGCCGAAAGACAGAGTTCTACGGCGCTGCTAAAGTCTCCAAGCACCAATGCGCATGTGATGAGCCTATCCGTCTCGCTTTCGTCGGAGGGGTAAATCCTGAAAGTGTTGTTCTTCAGGCTCAGGCTCTCGCTGACGACGCTGGACGGACCACTTCCGATAGTAGCAGCTACGCTTGAGTCAATCCCGTAGTTCGTATGAGGGACTACCATTGTCCGTGCGACGTTGATGTCACCGTCCTGTGCCATGGCACTGAAGAAATCGGCCCCGGCACCAGTGGCAAACGTGACATCATCACCAAAGAGCGACGGGGCAGTGGTTGTTGATTCCCCATCCGCAGGCGGGGCATCGGACGCGGATATCTCCGACCCAGTCTTCTCTGTGTCTGTTGCTTCCACTTCGGGTTCGGGGTCAACGAAAGAAACCACAGGATCGCGAGGCCCAAAGTCACTCGTTTCCTCGTCTGTCGTGTAATTGAGTGCGGGGGCACTACGGAGCTCTTTGAGTTTGGCGGAAGCCTCTTCAATCCGCATTCTGACTTCCTCTTTTGAATAACCCAGGAGCATAACCAGCTCTTCCCGCGAGTTTGACCGGAAGAGACTGAGTAGAGCCTTCCACGTCTCCTCCGCGTTTGACTGCTCGCTAGCGCTTCCTTGAGCAAAACCTTCTAATTGACCCTCTTCTTCCGCTGCCTTAAGATTTCTGACTCTCTCCACGATAGTTACTTCACTGGTAACACCTCTCAAGTGCACAACGCTACTCTGAGTCTTGCCATGTGCACCAGGGAGGTTGCTGACCGTTACCAACTTACCGCCAAACCCAAAGGAGGCAGAGACAGGACGGCGAAGCCAACGTGGAGGTTGCTTGAGGCTGAGATTGAGTCCCTGAGTACCCTGATCTGAAGGCAGGCGAGGAAGAGGTGCGTCAAAAAGCTCTGCACCGGATGGCCTGGGCGTGGCTGGGACAGAAGGAGGGGCGTTAGTCGATTGCAAGGAGTGAATGCCGATAGTCCCAGAGAAGAAACCAGTGGCGAGGAGATCAGGATTGCGCGGACACCATTCAACTTGGAATGCCCAGTTATCTGCAGAAGGGAGCTATTGCACGGATATGGGTTCGGAAACCAGTAAAGTCGCGTGCGTACAAAGAGCGATGAAACACGACACAGCGGACATGAATAATTGCCAGAAGAAGTTCAAAGAAACGCACCTCTCCAATGATTTCCGACGTTTGTGGATTCCAGCACAAGGCACGATTGTCTTTACCACAAGACAGCAGCAGGTCTGCATCCTGCTTACACCAGGACAACGAAAGCACGCCCTTCTCATGTCCAGTGAGGATCTAGAAACATTGATCTTAGTGCAAGGCCCCGAGATGGTACATGAAACCCAGCTTACCTTTTCAGGTGCACGCGCGTTACGAAGATCCCAAACCATGATGACCGGTGACATGTCGTCTTCAGAGGCGGTAACGAGTCGCGTCGCCTGTACCATGCAATGAGCGGCAGAATCTAACGAAATGACCCCCTCTTACGTTGTCCGGGTGCCATGCAATAGCACTCATGCCCCTCCGCCCTCCGACAGCCATGCCACTTCCAACTGCGCCGCCGAGCGTGCCCGCTCCGCCACCATACGCGAGCGCCACGACTTCACGTTTGCCACGGAGATCCCATACGACGGAGTAACCAGAACTGCTCGCGCCAGCAAGAACATATTGCACTTGTTGATTCCACGCGACGGACGTGATTTCATCCAACTTCGTGCTGCGATTCCCTGGTGTGGGAGAGTAAGGCTTTGCAGGATCATTAAGGTCCCATATAAAAACCTATTTATAGGTGCGAACGCGTTGTCAGATAAAGTAACGTGGAGGTGATATGATGACGTGTATCATGAAAGCGCCGGGCACTGACCTCTCCATTGACCGCTCCGGAAGACAAAAGGTTGGTTTGTATCGGATTAAAATCAAGTCCACGAACAGGTCCAGTGTGAATTGTGTTGCGGAGAATGAGTGACTCGGACGTACTAGAAAAATGGAATGGTGGTCAACGGGGGCACATGGGCATGATGCGGGCGACGAACTTTGCACTGGTAATGATTTTTGCAGGGTCCCATAGTGTAAGTTCGCCGTTCTCCATGCCTGCGGCAATGACGCCGCGCGATCTGTCCTTGTACACCTGACCCCATGCAATGCGATTGAATCTGTAACGCGCATTGTATCACGACGCGCAACGCGGCTAGTGTGGGGAGAAAGTACCTCGAGGTATCTGTGACAAATCCTACAGGTTTTGAATCTGTGTCGGCGCCGAGGTAGATTTCATCCTTGTTCATGAAGTCGGGTTGCCATATTTCGAGTTGGGATTCGTTGGAAAAGGACTCATCGAGAGCACCAGCAACTGTGCCGGTCGCAATGAACGGAAGAGTTGATGTTGGCGACCAGGCAAAAGTCGCTGTCCTGTAGATTTCTTTTTGCTTCATTGTCACCGGCCTTGACGTCCTCGGTGAAAGCTCAAATGAAACGTAGCTGCTTTCGTGTCACTTACGCCGGCCCTAATATTCAATCACGTGATCACTTCAATGGCAACCACTCGCCTCTGGTTCAATCGAAGGCAACAAAGACGGTAGTTTACATCGTTCTCAACAGTTAACGAGCACCATCTACATAATTCTATCAGTACTACGAACACTATCAGAGGCTTGGAATCAGCGACACGTTCGCGTAAATTGAAGAAAAATGGGCTCAGGAAAGAAGGTAGTCCATCATGAATGATCGGACATATGCTTGTATAAATTTGGACATCCTCGGGATGAAGTGTGTTCGGAGTCCAAAGGCACTCACCATCATACGCTAGCCTACAGCGCCCTTGCTTCGAGGACCTGGAACAAATAGTGTTGGCCACAACTCAAGACATGAAGAAGAAATCAGTTGGTGATGCATGTTCGAGCAAGGGATCATTGGAGACCATCACCAACTCGAGATGGAACCTATCATCATGCAAAGCAGATAGAAAGTCGTATGTACTCACCTTGTACTCATCTCGCCCGTAGTAGCAGAGCCAGATTTCTCAAAGTTGGACAAGGTCATACTGGCCATTGCAACTCCGCTTTAGGCGGGATCTGAACTTGGCCTAGGAAAATCTGCGTCCATGTTGCATCCATCGACCAACTCGTGTCCATGGTAAGTGTTTTCGTACACAATCATATATGCACCACCATGCATGCTATCCGTGATGAGCCATCTCATTCAGTTCTGCTTCCGAAAGAGAGCAATCTCTTGTGGACAACCTCATACCAAAACTCTCAATCCTGAATTTCTTCTTTCTCATAATATTGGCGTTCGACCCTAACTAACCCACTCGCAGATTCTATTCCTGTTGTTATCTTTCGACAGATTTGGAGATTTACTTTTCGTAGGTGAGCGACTTTGAATCGCACCCTTTACATTTCTTGAAGGACGAAAACGAAGTTTATCCATTCTTTGAGCTTACTCGGTCGTTGCACTTTCATGCATGCTGCTCTTCACGAGTTATGCATAAGCTGTCTCGTACTGAGATAGCTGTGCTGGCATCTTGACTATTGCGTGTCGAGGGACATGAAACCCTGGCTTTTCTGACCTTAGTATCAAATTTTGTTGAACATATGCTGACCCATGTGGCTTATAGGTGTATTGGTCTAGCTGCTTATATATATTGTTCCCGCAGTTGTAAGTTTGTTTTCAGTCGTCAATTCCAAAGACGTCTGCTTCGTCTTTTTTTTTTTCCCCGACTGGCCTTGCGTGATTCGCTATTCGAAAGGCTCCGACGCGCCATCTTCCAAAGCTACCTCTACTTGGAGGCAATCAGCATTGTTAAGGATCTGCCTACTTCAATCGTCTTTCGTAGTATCGTCGTTGACACATTGAGGGTCCATGGTGTGAGAGGAAATCACTTGATTTTGTCAGTTCTCCGGGGGGTCTTGTCCATGATGTGGCGGTGCACTCTGAACCCAGCTGGGAAAACCGAGAATGAAATGGGTCGATCCGAAGAGAAACAAGCCCGGCAGCCAACACATGTGCAGTTGTTTAAACTTTTCGCGGTACCTACTGCACCGACTTTCGAAGCTTCTACGGAGGGACGTGTGACGCATCATTCATGAGGAGAGTCGCCATCAAATAGGTGAGCGAGTGCATATTGCTTCACGAGTACCCAGGTTGACATGTCATCTCACTACCCTCAAAGGATTCACGACCTGCTCGCCAGAGTGCGCGGCTGCGAAATGGTGTCGTAAGCATAGCGCGCATACAAGGTGATTTGGTACCATGTGTGCGTCGATTTTCTTTCAACATAATTCGTTCTCCTTGCGTCCCCACACTGACCACTCTTCAGGCCAGTACGAGCTCGAGCCGTTCTGACTTGGAGAATGACTTACATTCGAACGATCTCCATGTCTCTGACAGAAAGAACTATCTCTAGCCACCCATGACCAGTTCCCCATTCTGGTCGACATCAAAGAGGCGCAATTGGTGTGTGCTTGGTCTTCGGGTAATTTCCCGTTAACCTTTGTTGCGAGTGGGCAGCAAAAGCGTCGTGACTACGCCGCACAAGCACTCTCTTTGGCCTGATGAGGGGGCCATGATACTTTTCACCTACCCCGAGGAGATGAACTATCCGAGTGGATGTGGACCCAGAGCCACGATACAAAGCGTGTGACGGCACCCTTTCATTCCCCTTCGCAACGTGACTTACGTGATACAGGCGAACATTGGTGTCGTGGTGTTCAAGGACCAAGGTAACGGCTTCGGGGATCGTGCTTGGTGATACTGGGATTTTCTTTTCCACGTCTTGTATGTTCACTTGCATACTCTTTTTTCCTCTGTCGAACGGACTGGGTACCTCTTCGCGATGGTCTGACGGTCGTTGGACGTTCTTCATGCCTACGCCACCGCGGACGACCACCACGGAAGAAACTATCATGTAGGCTGGACAAACGCGTTTCTTCCGTTATTCCTCTCCACCCTCCTCTTCGCTTAGGTTGGGACACTCCTTCAGGGACCACATCTGGACGAATGACACATACAGCATAGAGCGTCTCGATCCGCGGCAAACCCCTCGTTTTCCACTCAGGATGTCAAAGCGTCAAGCGTCCATCCTGAATGCATAGCTGAAAACGAAATCAAAGCATCCACTCCCCACTGTTCGACCACAGCCAAAGATTGAAAGATGGACGATTCTTTGGTATAAAAGATGTCGTGCTGTGGGTCGGTGAAAAAGCCATCAGTTATACATCTTCAGATTCGATATTCGAGATGCCGCTCACCAGCTACTCGCCTGAGTTGATGGCCGTCTACAAAGGTGATACCCTGCTCCCTCTGCCTCATACCTTTCGCTAACCCGTTGTTCTCGTCCCCTGACAGCCTACGCTGCAAGCCTTGGACCTACCCCACAGCCCGAGTACAAGATCATACATGCATCGTACCCTTGGATTCAAGTCCCTCCAGGCTGTCTCCCGATCAGGATTGTCCAATTCAACCGAGGAGAACGTTCAGATGGCCGCCCCAGGCTTCTCCATTGGGCGATCTTCGTCCCCACCTCGACCACCCGCGGCGTCGGAAATTTTTACGAGATCGGCGGTAGCCTCCAGATCGGGTACTTCACGCAGCACGTCGGGAACAATCGACACCCCAAGTGGGACAACGAACGGGGCAGCCACGTCGTCGGATGGGTTGCACCGGAATATCTGGGCTCTCTCGAAGCGCATCTCTCGCTCGTTCCGATTCAGCAGGGCAGGCACGACTGGAACTGCCAGACATGGGTCGTCGACACACTCAAGGGATTGGCCCACCAGCGAATGTTCGCTGTCCAAATGGACTACGCTCAATGGTTTCAACAAATGGCGATCGTCGAAAAGGCCTGGGAGGTCGGCGACGATGCTTAGCGCCTGGTCTATGTATCCGGACCGACCGAAATCGTCTCTCTTTGAAGAAAAAGAAACAAAAGATGAGTGAAGAAGTAACGAGAATGTAGCGCTAGATCTTTTTGTTCTGAATATCTATGAATTGTATCTTGCTTTTGCTGCCTATACAATCTTGTCATCATACCGATCATCTTTTGTATCGTCTGGCAAAAAGTTCTGACATTAGACTGTCGTCTGATGGTCTGCGAAGTAATTAATATGTCAGGTTTCCAAGCGCCCGACGAACAGCTTTGCACCCAGCAACGGTGTGCGGTACTTCCGCCACTGGCCAGGCTGCGTTCACGTCGATCATTCAAGTGGGCGAGAAGTGTGAATGAATGTTTGATTTTCGTTCAAAAACGCACATGGGATGCAATTCGGATGATTGCAACAATCGGAAGTTGGACGGAGCATCACTCGTACCAATGAATGTAACGTTAGTCACTCGGTGACGCTCTTCATGGCAAATCCTTTCAATACGGCCATGTACAAAATATATCTGTAGGCATGACATTAGGAAGAGCAATCGAACGCATGTCAGGTGTTCCAAACGAGCTGAAGTTTCGCTACACGCAGAATCCAGTCACCAAGACAGCCCGCATGCTGAGACAGTTTCGACAGCACCTAAGTTCTCTACGATCGGCGAAGTCCCTTCTTCCTGGACCCTACTAGTCTTCGTCGCGAGCCAGCCGTTATCTCGGGTTGAAACGCGTGGTCGGCCTTCAGCGGACAGCGCGCTAGAATTTTGCGGATCTTCCTTCGCGATTCCGCGTATCTCGAGTCTGTGTTTGGGACGTCGTCTTCGACCGTTGTCACACACGCATGGCCGTCGCTCTTGAGCCCTAGGGCCTCGATACTGGTCCCATTCCGTGTCCACCAGTCCTCCAGCTCTACCTCCCGCTCGCAGCCAGTTATGACGATGGCTACAGGCACCTTTCCCCGGCAGAGACGGTTGACGAACAGCTGGTAGTTGTCGCATGTAACTGATCCCATGTAACCCCTAGGCATACAAAAAAGGAGTAGGTGAATATCGCCAGCAGCAGTGATCTCAGAGATGAGGTAATTGCTGATAGTGGAGTGGCTATCGAATTCCAGCAAATTGGGGTTCCTGACATCAAATATACAAAAGTCTGTGCCGTCGAAGGAGACGCTGTGTTGGGTCAAGTGCATCACGCCAGCATTGACGTCATACACGATGCCTGCCTCTGTGATCGGTCTTCGAACTATAAGCTCGACTATTGCGTTTTCTTTGACAGTCGCTTCACCAAAAAGGAGGACGTTGACTGTTTGTCGTTTTCTAAGCTCATCGCCCAACGCAGGTTCTGGTGGCAACGTTAAATGTGCATCGGTAGAACTAGAAATGGAATGACTCACTGGTGACCCAGTACGAACGTTCAGGATGATCCTCTGGTATGATGCGTAAAGCTTCTTCGCTAAGCGCATCCAACTCTCTTCGGTAGCCAAGGTCACCACGGATTCTGATAAGGTCCTGTAATACAGCAGCGAGGATCCTTAGGCAGGCAAGCCTGTCGGGATGAAGGACCGGAAGCAGCCGCAAGGCCTGCCTATTTATTTCCAACATGGTGTCAAGATCACCAAGTTCATTGTATTTCTCCTGGCGTCTCCATAGCGTAGTACTGACATTGATCAAGCGTTGGGGTCGATCGAAATAGCCGTCAGGAGGTACTGCTGCACTGTGTTTCAACTGCCAAGCCAAGTTGTCGAGCTCAATCAAAGTTCCAGAATTTACGAGTTTACATCGATGGAGCGTTTCGAGAACGAGGTCCACAGCCTGGCGTTCGTGACTGTCCTTGGACAAGTCCTCGAGCTCGCTCATAAGCACACTGATCTCGTTTGCAGTGGACTCCTTGCATCCTTCCTTCTCATAGAAATATAGCAGAACTTGAGCAAGCTGTAGCAATGTCCCTGGTCTGTCCTGATGACCGGGATAGCGTAGATCAAGGGCCTGTCGATAAAGGAGGATTGAATCGTCAAGATTCGAGTTTGTCGGGTTCGTTTGGTGGAGGATAAAGTTTGCTGTAGCTAGATTCACAAGTACAACCGCACGACAATCGTGAGTTAGAGAACAGCTACGCCACGCGCATTCGAAATGTCGAAGCGCATTCTCGAGATCCTCTTTCCGGTATTCATTGTGGTAGAGGAGAAGAGCTGCTTGCCCTAACCCTGTCTCGTGCACGAGCACCGATGATTCTTCCGAAACCAACTGTCAAACAAATTATCAACCATGGACATAGATTTCCCAGGTTCAAGTTACATTACTGTTGTTATACTTCAGGTTTGTGTCGGAATAGTCAGAGTACCATCGTCCAAGGTAATGAGCAAGGAGGGAGTAGTAGTGGCAGCTCTGGATTCTCAAGGAGAGAACTCGATTACTATACCAGCATCAGATCTTGCAATTTGGCCCACTGTGACCAGGGATTTCACTTACAATGTGTACCTCCAACCAACTCTTCCATACAAACTTCTGATGTATAGAGGGCCTCTCCATTGCCTAGCATTGGCTCTAGTTCAAATGATGCATAAAGTATGAATTGGACCTTCAAGTTGTCGGATGCCTTGGAGGGCCTGTAAAGAACCAGCATCAGCATGCAACTTTGTGTGGAAAGCACAAAACCCACAGCAAAATCTCATCTTCCCATTCAATACAACAGTCAGTCATCTGTGTAAATTTATTTCTGGTTCTTTGTTGGATTTCATTGAACTAGACCAGGACATGGAAACCAGCTGGGATTCGTTTGGTTCCGAGGGGGATATTTTAAGCACGCATGCCTGGGAGCAGTGTCACATTTCAGGGTGGTTCTGAAAAAATAGCCATATACAAGTAATGACAACCTGTGGACCATCAAGTGAGGACAGAGAAGGCAATAGAATTTCAAGCTAGTGTGCAATGGGTAGAGAGGTTCCTAGCTCAGGAGTTGGTAGAGGTGATTCCTCAGGCTTGTAAGTAAGAGAGTCTGATGTGTCAAACTGAGTCAGTTGTTCACACAAGCCCTTGATACTACCACTATCATCAGTCCTGCACACTTTGCTCTGCAGAGATACAACAGCTAAGGGGTGATTAGCTATGACCATGATAATTGGAAATTCATTGTGTTCACATTTTGTGCCAGGGGTGATGGTATAGTATTGTGTTAAGAACATTTCAAGGGAATCTTCATGAAGGTCTTCATTTTTCAATCCTTGCTGGCAGACAAGTAGGACATAAGTGAAACAAATTCACAAAGATGAAATACCTTCATCATGTCCATCCATTGGTCATCACATGCAATGGCAACCAGAGCATCTTGATTCTAGTCAATGTAACAAGAAATTCAAAGTAGCACAGTGACATTGTTAGACCTACCTTGCTCAGAAGGAAGTGATTGATGAGGTCAGATGAATGAAAGGGCTGACAAATGTGTTAGTAGGTCACATTCAGAAAGATGCAATCATACAGGTAACCTATGATGATTCTGGGCCATGATCTACCCCCTTTCACCATCAGATTGTCAGTCCATAAGCAATTATATCCACAACTTACCATTCACTATACTCTGTTTTTGGTTGTCTGATGAACTGCACAAACACTTGGGCAGGTATTGAACAAGCAAACAAGTATAGACCAAAGGGTTTGTGGTTCAGTGGCCTTCTGAACTATAGGATCTGGTAACCAACTGCGAACAGTAATTTTGAAACCAGTTATGAAGATGGTCTAATTAATGCGTCTGTCATTGCCATCACTACAATAGTGGCGTCGGTCAGCAGGAAAGGCAAATTCCAAGAAATAGGCATCAGGATGTTTCTCATCCTTCCGGACCACGATATTCCCTGTTGTCCTTGCAGGGTTGCCGAATGAGGCAAGCGAACAAGAGGGAGCTTTATGGAAGCCAGTGATAAGGTAAAGGGATCTGTTGAGACGTTGTATGTCGTAGCATTACCAGTAGAGAGCGTTTTCAACTGCCACCTTGCGAAAAAGTTCTTGAGATGACAGTTCGGTGGATGTGGCACCATCTGGTAATATAAGAATGGCACCGGAAGCTGCGGACGAGTAAAACTCGTAGTCGGCCAGGCTGGGGCAACATTGTCAGAAAGGGTTCAAGGGATCGAAACGAAGAGCACCTCAATTTATTGGCCCGGAGCACACGTTTTATGCCATTAGAATGGAGTGGGCCAGGAGATATGGCATTGCGGGTGAATTTAACGTCTCCAGGCTGAATAGACTGAAAGTGCCTAGGGACACCACGACGCTCGTGTAGAAGGTGATTCTTGTTTTTGTAAATGTTGAAGAGAACATCGAACTGGCCCTTGCTGTCTACGATACTGACATCCCCGATCTCGAGTCCATTTTCCTGATACTGCTGTGGGAGTGTGCTCATTGGCTCCGGCATTCTTAGGGGATATCCATAGTCAGGGTGTTGAAGATGCCTTGCGTACACATCCTGGAAGGACTCGCACATTGGACGAAGGAGTGGGCAGAAGGAAACCGCGCGGCGATCTCCGACCGTAAACGAGATGGATTTATTACTCCACAGCAAGGCGGGTAGTAGGTACTGTGCGACGGCACTGGCCAGTGCAGGGACATTGGACATTCCCCATGTCTGCACCCATCCTTCGTATTCCCAAGCAGCTTGTCGAGAAGATCGCCATCGAGCTTCGTGAAGATCCCACTGCTCCTCCAGCTCTATTGCTACCCCTCCTCCTCACCTCGAAGTACTTTTACCATACGCTCAGCTTCAGGTACAACAGTCAGCATCTCCTTCGACCACTCTGCGCCAACCCGTCGTTTTGGCCATCTCGATGCACCCAGTCTAGCCTCTCAATTTCGCACCAATTGCATTGCTCTCAAGGCCATCCGCCATGGCAACATCCGAGCAGACGACCTCCTCCAGACGTTTTGGACATGCTTCTGTATGCTGCTCGAAAACGATGGCAGGAACCACCATCAACTCGACGTAGCTGGTCTCCCCGACTTTGTTGATGCTTTTGTTCCTGAGCGCCTATATGAGAATAGTGTTGACGGTTGGCCCTTGGAGAGCGAGATCAATTCCCTCGCGCTCTGGTTACTTTGGCTCACCACCACAGAGCGTACGTACCTTTGGCGACTTTGTCCCTCTCCATCCTAGACCATCCCAGAGCTCAGTGGCCTTCACAACGTGCCGAGGTAACTAGACTCATCCTTCCATACGCCTTCATGCCCATTCGGGTAAGTTCATTCTTCGCTCCCATTTCCCCCTAGTTTCACCTACCTACCCACAGTACTACGGTCGCGCATCTCGCAGCATATCTCTCTATGGCGTCAGTATCGCCCAACTAGGCATCCCTTTCGCCTCTATCGCAGCCAAGCTTATTTACTTTTCCAACCGCGAAATTTTTCCTGTTGGCGTTCCTCCTCATCTCTCAAGAACCCGCGCACATGCCCTCCAGCTTGGCCTCCACATGGTCGGCCCGACCAAAGAGGATGTACGGGAACTCAACGAGCACAAGGTTGCAAAGCTCGTGCCCACCTCGTCCTGGGAGTGGTGGAATGACATTCCTGATTATGACAATCTCGGTATGGATGTGTGCTTAAAGCTTGCTCCGAGTGCACGATGGGACGACGACTGGAATCACCTGGAAGACTGCAACCACTTTTTCGCTACAGTTTCTCTCAAACGCGTGCACTACACTCCTGGCCTCTTGGAGGGCCTTTGGCAGGGCAGGATGCTCGTGCGTACCATCAACTGGCACTATTCGGCTTCCCCTGTTAACTCACAAGCTCTAGATTCCCGATGACCATGTTTACAGAGACGTCCTGCAGACACCTCAAGTGCCCCTGTCGCTCAGTAGGCCTCGTTGCCTCACCTGTGTTCATGCGTCTCCGCGAATATCATTGTATGGATGTCGAGCCGAACAAGCCCGTTGCTCCGGGCAGCATCCAGAATGCATGGTTTCATAGCTCTGTGCAATTCAACGAGGTCACGGTATGTACTCGAGCTATATGACCGAATGACCACGTTATGACATCTCATTTAGCGCGGCCTTCTCATCACATGCCAGGATGAGTCCTCGATGTACAATGAATACGTTATTGGGGGCTCTAATCTGCATGATGAGAGTGTGTGTCGCGGGTGTGAATTTTATGGAACATCAGAGATGACCTTCCGGGATGGCAACATACAATATCTTGCAGTCCTTGATGACATCCTGGAAAATGGAGGCCCGGAGGATACAGAAGTTGAGGAATGTGATGCGATTGATGACGATTCAAGCAATGTGGACACGGACACGGGGTCGGGAGACGAGGATGAGCTTGTAGTCACACGGAAATGTAATGGTATTCTCGACATTGTCTTTATTGGTGAGGTATGTTCTCCATCTCGTGCACTTCCCACACGCTCATCGCTTCCAGACAGACCCCCGACATGGCGCGGCTTGGCACCATTACAAGTTCTATGGGCGCGTTCGTCAGTGGGATGGACTCATTGCGCTCGTCCGCGTTCCTGTAAGTTTGAGGTCTTGTTCGGTTTCGCTTAAAGAGGTCGAAGAGAAATTGTACACACTCGATTTTCACAACTGTTATCTATCGTAGGTCCACACCGCAAACTCATCACCACTCGCTATGTCGGTCTTCACTGGCTACATCGTTGGAGGCCAAAACTTTGTTGGGAACTGGCAACCAACAACCCACCCCGGCCAGCCTGTGTCATTGGGATGTGCTTTCACAATATCTAAACGTAAATGAGGCATTCCATTGTCTTGCCTTGTATCACATGACATGCGGTTACTTTCCCGGCATCGGGTTTGCATTGATTATTTCAAGGTTGTCGCTGTTTTCATGTCTCATGTGTTTGAGTAGTCTGTAACGTACATGTAGATACCCTGAGGAAGTCCAAGGTCACTGGCGGCTATTTGACTATGTATTGTTCACCGAAGTTAGTCCGGTATCACTGGTCATGACTGTCTACTTCACACGTGGATGGGTACAACCTCTATGGTGCGGTACTACTCATCTAGTGTGGTTCCGTTGCCCACCACTTGGCACGTACTCCGTCTACTTTTCGAATGAATATGACTAGACCAGGAATCCCCTGAAGCCCAAGTTTCAACTCATGCTAGAAAATTCCGCTGCGTGGGTTTATAAACGCCCGCACGTTTATTCCAGAGATCTGTCGAGAAATGCATCTCCAGTGTTCATCTTTTCTGTCACTTTTGATTCCCGTTGACTCGTCGTGCCATGTCACCAATCCTCAACTCTGCTTGAGCATTCTGCATGCAGTGCGCCATCGTCATCATTTGAATAGAATAGTCTGACTCCACCCCATACTGACATCGATCGCGATCAACAGGTTCCGATAGCCCTGCTTTGCTAATGTGGAGTGGTATAACAATGTGAAATTTCTACCGTCTGTCGAGGACCGCCTGAATCGCCTGACGGGAACTGTGCCCATTGCAGAGTTCGTTCATAGTCGCGATACACCGTTAGTATTGTCAAGATCACGGGGCGGCATATGGACTGCTGCCCTAGTAATTTGGCAGGGCAGAGAGTGGGATGGCTTGGGAGGTTGACTTAGCGTGCTTCTAACGCGTCATCCGTTTTCTTTGACGGTTCACTCATGCGCATCGTCGAGACCGATCGATTTGGACCATGTCTATTCGAGTGGACCGGTGCACAAATGTGTGGACCTCTGTGGCAAACCACTCGTCCCTGGCACATGTACTTATCAAAGCACGAGGAATTTGTCTGTGACTTTGAACTGATCCTTTGTTCCCCCCCTCCCCTCCTCAAAGCGGGCGACAATAGCTTGGATCGAACAATGGAAAACACTCCCAAAATTCCACTGCATGTCCACAGGTCAGTCAGGATGTTCTGTCCTTGGGTATATAAGTCGTCCTTCCAAGACAAAGAAGACCATCGATTCTGCGCCCTCAGACTCACTACTCGCCGTTCGCAATGCAATTCAATTACTCGCAAGAAACGATGATCGGCCTCAGGGGTGGGTAACCTTTTTTCTTTCGCTGATGCGTGTTATTGACCATCCCTTGTATCCCGCACACGTTGTGCAGCTTTCGCCACCAATCTCAAACCCACCCCTGTGCCTGAGTATAAAGTCGTGCACGAGTGGCATGCTTGGATCCAGGTCCCCATCGGCTACCTCCCCATCAGGGTGGTTCAATTCTGCCAAGACCAAGACGGACGCGCTCACTGGGCCATCTTCATTCCAACATCGAACAAGCGCGGCATCGGCAATTTCTATGAGGTCGGGGGCAGCTTCGAGACCGGCTACTATACGCGCCACATCGTCCAGAGCCGTCACCCCAGGTGGAGCGATGCCGAGAGGGGTTCCCACTTGGTTGGCTGGGTCGCACCATCCTACTTAAAGACGTTCGAGACGCACCTTGATCAACTGCCGAACCTGGAGCAAGGGGCCATGTGGGATTCACAGACGTTCGTGATAGAGGCATTGAGAGGCTTGGACCAGCCGCACATGTATGCGGTGCAGATGAATCTTCGCCAGTGGTGCTGTCAGATGAAGATCTTGGCAGAGGCTTGGGAGGTTGGAGATGCATGAGTGGGCGCGGTTCCTCGCAAGGGATGATCAACACAACGGAAGTGATGAAAATGTGTGTTATTGACAGAGACGGAAATGACATGTTACTCGCATTTATATTATTTGTTTTAATGGACTTGTACCCAGCCATAATCATTGTCACTCTTTCCAGGCGTCCGTCAACGAGTTCTCGTGTGCATGCGTAGTGATCATCGTGGTGAAGGCGCAAAAAGTATCTCTTCACCGGTCTCAGGCTTCTTTCACTATAAATCAGCTTCATGACTCGTAGACGATGGTCAGATGAACAAGATTGTGTCCACTGGATCATATAACCGGGGCGGCGCCTGTACTGAACAGTCCAAGGATGATGAAGTCCAAGGATATACCGCTCGATCAAAAGATAATCTATGTTGATTTCGGTGCCTAGTCACTTCATTCTGTGTGAGTATTTTATCTATTTATGTTATTTTCACACTCCTTGTACGACCCAGACTTTTTCCTTCTGCAATATAGTGTTGCCGTTTTTCCAGACCTAGTTAGTCGGCGTTGAGTGTGTCGTCTCGAATTTGAGAGAATAGTGGGTGCCATGCTCGCAGAAGGACGTACCATGTGTCCACATCGCTGCGCCAATCCTGTTCGAGATGGTGAATGCCAATCCAATGACAGGGATCCCTTCCAGCAACGCTAGCGCTCACAACCACCTCTTCTTCGCATTGGTCAAAGATGCTGTCGGGATCTGCTAGGGGGGCGACTAAACTTGGATTGAAAGACGGAGAGGATATTGGAGTAGGGTATCTGAGGTGCATTGTCGAACAGGCGGGAAAATTTGTCCTGTATTGGGCGAGGAAGCAAGGGTGAATTGGCCCCGATGACCTGACCTGCAAAATGTTGGTGCGCATGTTGTTTCGATCGAGATACGAACCTATTTTGATGTACAGACCACCGTTGGACGTGAAGAGGTTGTACATCCTATCCGCGACACTTACAGTTGCAGTATTTGGTCCATCTCCTCGGGCTGGAAGTTGAGATTGTAGTCTAGAGATATCATGGCACACTGATGTGAAACGTCAGCAATGCGATGTGAAGTGAGAAGTGACCACACTCCGATATCAAACAAGTGTACGGACCGTCCAGAGAGTGCGAAAGTTGCGCGCCATGGCAGAAACGTTGAATTCGCGATCCAGAGGCCAAAGTGTGCTCAAAGATGCTTCCACGTAGACAGACTTTCTGCCGAGCCTGCACCATAGCAGACGGCGTGATAGGGTGGAGCAGAAGAAAGAAGTCAGTACCGTATCATAGTGACATACTAGAGAATGTCACAGGCATACCAGCGGGTGGCTGCCAATGACTGCCGCCCAGTCGCTGGTGTTGCTGTCGTCGTCGCGCCGGGGGTAGCTACATGCAGATTGTGTCGTCATCGTCCCGTCGTGGCACTGGCAACGGGCATGGCATAGTCATCGTCGCGCTGGGATGGCATTGACCATGCCCGAGCCGTGTCATCGTGTCTGGTTGGCCTTCGTCATGTACAGACCGCCGCGTCGCATCCATTGTCGTCCTTGTCGCTTTCGTTGCGCTGGGGTGGCTTAGGCCATGCACGGATTGTGTCGCAGCCATAGCTGCCCTCATCGTCCTGTCGTGGCGTCACCATCACCGTCGTCGTCGTGCCCCTGCACTGAGTACTGAGGTACGATGGCATGTCAGTACAGTACGGTACTATGAAGGGGTCGCACGTGACGTAACGCCCCTTACCGCCTAACATTCATGACGACTTGCAATGAAGATTCAGAGTATGAGCATTTTTTTCGGTACACTTTTGGAAGATGGTTGTATAATGAACGAGAACGTGAGTGTATAGCTATTTAGCGATACATAACTCTCGAACTTTACAGAGATGCGCATCCGATATACCCTTCAATGTAGGCGCTCTCAAGCGGGTTGCTGCAACAGCAGCAGCAAACCGCTGTGTCGATATGGTCAAGATTGCTGAAGGTGGCACCTAAAAAACTGTTTTCTTTGACACCATAACCCCCTTGGATAGGTTCTTTCAATAAAGTTTTCCTACTCATCTTCGACAACGGCATCAAGCTGGTCGCCAAAATCCCCTGTCCGGTAGTGACACCACGACGTCTCTGCACCGCCAGTGAGGTCGCAACCATGGACTACGCAAGGTCCATTCTTGGTTTACCCGTGCCGCGCATCCTATGCTGGAGTGCAGAGGCTCACAAATCTGAGGTAGGAACCGAGTATATTCTCATGGAATACGTACAAGGCGTAGAGCCACACAAGCAGATGAACTCGTTCAGACGTGAGGTAATGCAATTCGTCGACCAACTCATCGACATAGAGTGCAAATTTGCTCGATATCGCTTCTCTCAGATAGGAAGCCTCTATTATAAGGAGGACGTTTCCCCCGAGTTGCAACAACATCCACTTTATGCTAAGGACATGCAAGGTGATGGCTCCGATCGGTTTTGCATCGGACCCTACGTCGATTGGGATATTTGGCGGGGTGAGAGAAGTCGTCTAGATGTTCATCATGGCCCATGTCAGTTCCATTTTCGTGCTCGATCCCACGTTTAATTCTGTTTTCCAGGGCCGGATACATTGTCTTATATCAAAGCAATCGTAGATATCGAGAAGAAGTGGCTGTCCACATTTGCCGTTCCACGCAAATCGCGTGACAAGTTTTGTCGTCGCGGCAGCGAGAACATCCCCGATGCTCACATCCGTCTCCTGGATAACCTTCTTGCGGTTATACCAAGCATTCTTCCTCCGGATGAACTCTGTGCCCCGGTGCTTTGGCACACGGATCTTTATGCATCTAACATCTTCCTCTCCGCCGAAGGATCACCTGACATATTAGGCCTGATCGATTCGAAAGGTATCAGTGTTCGACCTCTCTTCTCACAAGCCTCGTTCGCAGCATGTGTGCGCTACGAAGGAGATAGCCGTATCACCATTCCCCCTGGCATGGCTGCGCCAATGCTTCCTCCAGATTTCGACAGTTATTCGGACGAAGACAAGGAATACCTGAAAGGCCAAGAGCGACTCGTGGTCATTCACAAGTACTACGAAACGCGCGTCATGCAGCGCAACCCTCTCTATTTTTCCTCACAAACGTATCCGTACATCAAGTACATCGTACCGCCGATTCTCAGTGCATCGCGAACATGGTATGAAGGCATGTATCATTTACAACAGGCTCTTTGTGAGCTGCAGGACGCTTGGGAGACGATCGCCCCTTCGAAACGATTCCCGGCCAAATGGGACAAGGACGAGATTGCGAAACATCGAGAGGCGTACCCTGGATTGATGGCATACGAAGAGCGCATCGATAAAATTGTAGAGGGATTGCAGCTGGAAGGAGACGGGTGGGTGAGCAATGAACGATATGACGAAGTGATGCGGCGAAGCAGGGACATCATAAGGAAGTGGAAGTCGAAAAAGCTTGGAGGGCCGCACCCATTCCAAGAAGGTGGACGATCGTGGTTCCTTCCATGATTTTTTGAATGACAGCCGGCTAATTCTACTTTTTAACTGGGAGATCGAACCTTGAATGAAAACGAGGCGGTCGTTTCGTAGGGCAATAACAATCGGCTTCACCGGACGTACGGGCTGTCAACAGGAACGAACTAAGTCGAATTCATCCTGCCGAATAGCTCCACTCCGTCTCCATTCCAGTTCAAATTGCTAAGCGCCACAAAGGTCCCACACTTTAAATCAATGACAATCTGCTCTGCTTTCTGCCGCCGAACCATGGTGGAATTCTCGGAGTCACTCCGAAGACCCTGCGCACAGTTGGCAGGGGTGTTCCGACTATGCAAGAGTGCTGTGCTGTCAAGCGTTATTCGCGGGACACCCACTTTTCATCGGGAACACAAACGATCGCATCCCAGTCCTGCAAGAACGCCGCGTCTCCCTGCATCATGTTCTGGAGATTTCACCACGACAATAAGAACATCCACGGGCTCACTGCACACCTCTTCGGGACACCTTGGTAAGTATGGAGCGCTATAAAACATGGACACCGCTGTCAGAAATCGCCAAGAGATGACGGGGTGGTTCAGTACGTGACGCCTTTGCCCGTTCTCACACACTTCACCTCTGCATTGTGTCCTTTACGAATCGACGGGGTCCACACTTCAATACCACACCGGGCCCGTCACATCATCCCGAGGAGGTAGGCCGTAGAGAATTCATCTTTCATTTCGGAAAAAGATACATCAAACTCGATTGACGTCCATGTTCCACATCGATTCAAAAAACGAAGGCGAGGGTTATGGAAAACAAAAGAAAGGTTCCTCCACATTCCCATTCCTCGTCCACGACCTTTCGGTATAAGGATATGCTGGTAAGGCCTAGAAAAAAAAGGCATCAATCCTGCATCCTCAGGCTGGATATTCGAGATGTCGCTGACAGGTTACTCGCCCGAGCTGATAGCCGCCTACAAGGGTAAGTACCCCCGACCCCCTCTCCTCACCATAACATTCCGCTGACCCATGACCTCGTCTCCCGACAGCCTATGCCGCGAACCTTGCACCTACCCCGCAACCCGAGTACAAAATCATGCATAGATTGTACCCTTGGATTCGGATCCCCTCAGGCTGCCTCCCGATCAGGGTCGCGCAATTCACGCGTGGACAACGCCCAGACGGCCGTCCCAGACTCCTCCATTGGGCGATCTTCGTCCCCACCTCGACCAGACGCGGCGTCGGCAACTTTTACGAGATCGGCGGTAGCCTCCAGACCGGATACTTCACGCAGCATGTCGGGAACAATCGACACCCCAAGTGGGACGACGAACGGGGCAGCCACGTCGTCGGATGGGTCGCACCGGAATACCTGGGCTCTCTCGAAGCGTACCTCTCGCTCGTTCCGATTCAGCAGGGCAAGCCCGACTGGAACTGCCAGACGTGGGTCGTCGACGCGCTCAAGGGATTGACCCACCAGCACATGTTCGCCGTCCAAATGGATTATAGCCAGTGGTTCCAACAAATGGCGATCGTCGAAAAGGCCTGGGAAGTCGGCGATGACACCTAGAAAGCCTTGAGCTCTTCCGAGCCGTCCCGCACACAGTGACCAAAAAAAAAAAACGAACGAGCGAAGTGTATCTGAGACGAGGAACATGTAGCGATTAGGATATATGTTTATGCATTCTGTAGTACGAATCGTCCGTCAATTTGTATTGTGCCTTGCTTGTTGCTCTCCCAACTCGGTCGTGGTTCTCGACGATGGTCAGACTTTGGCTGCCTTGACTTGTCTCAACCCAAACTACTTGTACACCCGCACATGTCCACCTGCGAAAGCAAACTGGGTCTCTTACAACATCAGACCTGAGCCGACTTATTGACCTTCGTCCTAGCCTGATCGACCATGAATACGGAACATCGACGTAATAGGACGTCGAAAAAGGTAATCACACCCCGTCAGCAGGGGTATCGCGGTCCTCGCGCTGAGCGTTCGGGTCGGGACCTGATCGTCATGAAGAGTCCCCCCCTTTGGATACGTTCGATCTAGGAGATGTAAAGAGATCTGCTTGATCATGAGGAGACCCGGTGCTTGTCGCAAATCATGCGACAAGAAACCCCGACCGTCTTCCGATCTTGCTATCAAGGCTACAGATAACGGTCGTTCACCCGCGCCCGAGCAGAAAGAGAGAAAACGGATCCACGTCAAGGCTCGAACACTAAAAAAAAGTCGAAATAAGGCGTCCACTCTACATCACCGGACCCGATCCACACTCTACCCGGACCCACCAGCCACGTCCACAGCCGCACCTTCTCCCGCGAGCGCTTCCAAGTCCTTGCCGTCCAGCGCCTCCTGGATCATCGAAATCGTGCTCTCCAGACTCCTTCTCCGCGTCGACGGACTCGTCCGTGTCGTCCCCAGACTCGCTTGCCGACCGTGTCTCCCTCGGAACGCCACTTTACTCGGCGACGATGTGGGCGACGTGGGCGTTGATGTCCCACCCATGCTCGAGTTGCTCTGTGAGGACACGATCGAGGCAGACGACAAGGCGGCTTCGATGCTCGTTTCGATGGATCCAGAAGAGGACAAAGAGAGGTCGCCTGCAAAGGCTGCCTCGGGGAGGGATTGGGAGTGTGCGTGTTGAGCGAGGAATGCCTTGGCCTCTTCGGCGTCGAATAGTTCAGGTGGCAGGCGTTCGTTTTCGATATCCGACTTTCGTCTGGGCGAGCATGAGTGCATGGCATCGAAAGGAGCGAGAGACATACGCGTCTTCAAAACCTGAAATGGCATCTTTAATGCCCTCCGTACCCAACGCTAGCGTTCCATATGGCAGCTTGGCAGATCCAGTTATGCTCTTCAGTTCTCCCACCTTTTCTGACTCTTCCCTGATGATCAGTCACTATTGAGTGACCACCCCAAGAGACGAGAATGATGCCACAAACCGAAGAAGCGCAAAGACGCGTGCCATACGCCCGACAGCAAGAATCTTGTTCTTGATGACCTTTCTCCGCTCAACGGAATCCTCAACGCGCGAGGGTTGCGGTACAATGTCTTCATCAGACTCTTCGAGTTCTTCTTTGCTGCAAGTATTAAGGACAGCGACCAGCATGTCCGTGACTAGTACAGATCAACACTTGCTCACGACAAGACAGAGAGGGGAACGCACTCTTCTCCCCGACAAACGGCAGACTCCATGTAAAGACGTCCATAAAGTTGGGTAGCCAGTATGGGTGGGGCGTACAATTAAATTGACGAATATTCATCACGTTGCTTTCATATTTTAGAACGGCAGCTTTGTTGTTGTAAACGTCGAGATAGTTTGGTGCAGAGAAAATAGTCATGACGGAAGGGAAGCCGGTCGTCTTAGTTTTGCGATACATCCGGTACCTGGGGAGAGGTGATGAATGGGATGCGACAACATTGCCAACCAGCGCACCCTGCATCTTGAGCCTCGTGTGCACGGATGATCGAAAGGAGGTTATTACGTTCCAGGAATTGGCAAGCAGCCTGGTACCTGTCCACGAGGTGAGTGTATGCGACGGACACTTCAGAAAGGTAAGCGCACGTAAAGAAATATGAGCATCCCCGCACGTGGTTGTGCATAAAGCTTTCATTAATTTTTTCTTGGCCGAAATCTTCGACGGGATCTGACCACAGAATATCACACATCAACCCGTGTGTAGGGGGTTCCCGGAATCGATCAATCTGGGGCCACCGTTGAGACGCAGCTCACGAGGATAGACAGGAAAAGGCTCACTACACGGATATCATCCATCGTGTTGAGCTCGGGTGACAGCCCACCATGTATGCATAGGAATTGCTTGTTCATGATCGCGGCAAGGGGTAGGGCGCAAAACGACTCCATGCAGGCGTCATAAATGCGCTCGGAATACTTGTGTTTACCTATTCATGACGCAGCCGGTCAGCGTTTTACGTCGAATCAACGAACGCAAGTGAACACCAACACTCAAGCTTGAACGTAAAATAGTCTGTCAGATGCCGGCACTCGTGATTCCCCCGAAGGAGGAAAAGTGTGTCGGGATACCATATCTTCAACGACCACAGGTATAGCACGCACTGTCAGTGGGAGTTAGCAACCCGTAAGGGGAGATTCGAGAGAACGACGGAGATTGACCTCGATGCTAAAGTAGCCTCTGTCGACGTAGTCTCCGAGAAACAAGTACCTCGTGTCAGCAGGACTCCCGCCAACTTCAAAGAGTTTCATGAGGTCGTACTGGCCCACCGATCAATTCACAGCGACAATGAACAGAGCTCGCCAACGCACATATTGTCCATGAATATCACCACAGACTATAAGAACGGATGTCGATCAACGTCAAGGAAAGTGGAACGAGCATGACCGACCTGTGATCGGAGCCTCGACCTGGAGGACGTTGGGCTCGAGCCGGAGAAGAGCCGTCGCCTTTTCTATGATCCATATCGCATGGTCCTCACTTATCCGACCCTCCCTATAAAAGTGATTTTTGAGGAAGGCGACGTCCGGTTTGGAAGGATCGTGTTTTGAGAAAAACTGAGCGTCCGTCGGGATGTTCATTGCTGGCGCTTGTACCTGGGAAGGGAAGCGTCAACGGCGGGTCAGGAGATACGAAGGAAGCGTACATCTTTGATCACCCGTTCTTGGGTGCTAATAACGTTGCCATCTTCGAGAACGTGTTGGGTGAAGTCGATGTTGGATGGTCGCCTGCGATGTTCTATCTGTTCGATAGCCTTTTCGACATGGGCTTGAGTGATAGGCATTGTCGTAGGGCGGCGTGCTCAGTGCGGGGACGGGCGAACACGAAAGAGAAGGCGCTTTCAAAAGAGTATTGCGTAAATGGACTGTGCGGTGGCGGGGTTCAAATGATGGCACACTTGGCGAGGAGACAACAAAAAAAAGAACTGGGCATCTTTACATTGCTACACTAACCGGCCGGGTACATTCTGTCTAGTATCTAAAGTACGCCCTCAGGACATAGTTTGCAACGTTGAACCCGAGCAGAGACACGACATAACTCGCAAACAGCGGCAACAGCGGAGCAAGAAGGATCTCCGCACGTATCAAAAATGGCAAGGCTGTCTCGGTTAGTTCTTGGCGCTAAAGTGGGACGATCAGATTGGCTCACCGCTCAGTCCGAGGTACACTCCGTAGATGTACTGCGCGAACCTAGGTGTGGAATCAGGATGTCGGGTACGCGTCGAGGTAGAGGGGTGTTACCCTGCGAGATAGAGTGTGTTGCCAACCAAGAGGCAGACCCACTTGTCCTTTGTGATAATGGGAAGCAGGATCAGTTGTGCAACATATAGCGTGAGGTATAGGGGGAAGAAGGAATTCGTGTGGACGTCAAAGGCATAAGCCCATTCGACGGACGAGTCAGCTAGCGATGAATGAGAGGACGGAGACAGGAGCACTCTGTTGGCGAAAAGGCTAGCAGAAGCAAGGTTCAGGCCAAGCTGATGGAGACACGAGGCGGCTCACCGGAGTAGTGTTGCGGCGATCACGCCTACCAAGAGAAAATCGCGCAGGATCATGACAAATGCCAGCTTCACCGCGTCCAAAAATGTATAAGAATACACCACAGACCAACCCACGGCTGCGACTGTAAAGAACATAAGGGGGGCCGTAGGACGAAAAGCGGTCCATACCGAAAAGACAGCCAAAGAGGAGGATGAGTATGGCCGGGTCGTCTCTCGCCCAGGTGTTTTTCGTTTCTGTAGACGCGATCCGTAGGTCGTGCGAGGAGCAGGCGAGGCAGCTAATGCTCACGTTTGTGGTAGTATACGTTGCGATAGCTGAATCGTGGTCAGCGGTACGCAACACCGTCAGTCAGAGCGACGTACACTCTTCTGGGAGCAAGGCAGAGGTATGAGAGCTGCCATAGGGCGAGCTCAAAGTCCTGGGCGACCATGAGCGCGAACAAGACCCACTGCGAGGACAATAATTACCATCTGCTGGAACCGGTGTAGCCTACGGAATATGAGGGGCACGCGACTGGAGAGGGTTACATTACTAGTAGACCTCGGGTGGGTCGGGTACGCGGGCGAGGTCAGCGGGAGGATGGACATCACACTATGACCCACTTCACGACGGCACACGATCGGCATTGTGTCGGAGTGCGAATTATTATATCGGCGCATTTTTCTTTTGCTGTGTTTCCCCGTCGTCGTTTCCTTCATTGCCAGACAGCGACCGCCATGGAGGACGACACGGAGGTGCTCGACTGGGGTCACGAAGAAGAACTCGGCGTCGCCGTGCATGGCAGCGACAGACGTCAGTTGGACATTGACGACGACGTAGAAGATGCCGTCTCCCTCGGTGGCGACGAGGAGGACGAATTTTTGACTTACCAGTCTCGTGTTCCACAGGACACCTCTCATCGCGCTCATTCACCCCCACAAAACACCCATCAGCCAAGGCAAGACTCCCAAAGACCTCGTAGCAACTCTCCGTCTCAGTCACAGGAGGAACCCGCTGAACATACTGGCCCTGGCGACCAGTCTTCGTTCTCCTCCCGTACGCCTGCAATTGGGCCCCTTGTTCACGCTTTGCCACCCAAGCCGGTCGTCTCTAGTGTGCCGTTCGTCCATCCTTCTCACCCGTCTATCATTGAAGCTACAGCAATGGCTAGTCGTGCCGACCGTGACAAGAGGAACGGTGCGGGCTCAAAACCTAACGACTACAACGACTCGCTGCCACCCGGCTGGGAGGTCAAATACCCAAGGAATCGTCGCGGTGTTTATTATTATAACATCCACACTCAAGAGTCTACGTGGACTCGCCCCACATTCTCTACTCGCGAGAAGCGTGCAGAACGGTCTGATCATCGTGATGACCCTCTTGACAAACCTTTGTCCACCAGGAATGACGAAGCCCTAATTCCACGTGTAGGTCGCACCGAGGGCAGTGACATGTCCTACGGCGATCGCCACTATCGACCTGGGGAGGCTGGTCGACGGGAAGAGCGTCCCAGTCGATCATCTCAGCTCATCGATTCCTACGTGCCAGACTCCTATTCTCCCAATCACAGGAACAGTCGAGCTTCACCTCCATCCCCTCGCGGGAGAGAAAGAGATCTCACATCGCCACCTCGACGGCTTCCATCCCCAGGTGGCACCTATGGTGACCGTGATGGCGTGCAAAATTCTCACCGCGAACCTTCTTCTGTAGTTGTACCCTCGGCTCAAGATCGCGTTCGGGTTGCGCACGACGATGCCTCGCTCGAGCGTACAAGGGAACGCAGATATCGCGACGACCCCCCTCCTTTAGAATCTGAGCGCCGTAATCTGCCACGAGACACAGAAAGATCATCGACTCTAAGTACGTTGTCCGCCTCCTCCCCTCCCCTCTCCTCTCGTACTCGGCGCGTTTGCTCTTCCCGAGGTGGAGGACGAAGCATCTCGCAGACGTCTCGGGAAGCCTTGGGAGTCGAGCCACGCTATACGATATGTTCCTTTTTGTTCGACTTCCTCGCATGGACACACGGAGGCTCATCATGGATCCCTATCTTCCCCCCTTTTGCCATTTCTCTTCTCTTCATAATCCCTTTTACCCCTCCCCTCGCACCTTTATTCTTTAGGGCCGAGGTCACCCGCATCCCGTACCCGTGGCTCTCAGGAATCTGCAAATACTACCCCACGCTCCTCGGCCAATCCATCTCAACCGATTTCAGAAGCACCCCCCACTGGGAGAAAAAGTCGTTTCTCGCAAGCTGATCCTCTTGTCCAGCACGGTCATCGACACTTTGAAACTCGTGATATTGGCATGCGGCGATCCCGCACAGATGGGGTCTCTTATGGTACTCGTCCCATTGACGATGCTCCAAGCTCGCGCTCAATGTCAGACGTACGCGGGGACGACGACATTCCTACCTATCCTGCGTCAGATTCACAACGTACGTCTTTGAGCCATCCTATACAACAGCTATCCTCATGTCAACATCGACTCGCGTATATGCACCTTTCCCTGTTTCATCGTACTTCGATATCCAGGGCCAGGATCAAGGAAAAGACCATCTTTACCTCCACAGGACGAGACATTTACTCCGGGTGTAAGGTGGGCTCCTGCCCAGCGTGGAGGACCGTATCTCTCAGGACCCGCTGGTTCGGCCCCATCGTCAATTCCAGAAAACCGGCATACAAGTCGGATAGCTTCCTATGACACACCTCGCAACCTGGCTCGCAGGAGCCCATCACCACCACCACAATCTCGTGCTCCTATTGAGCGTGGCGATCACGATCGTGGGCGTTTCCGCTGGTCAAGGTTGCAAGACAGGTCCTCGCAAATGGATTCACGTAATATGCATGAGTCTTCAAGAGGTCGTGCACATGATACTGCAATGGATGTTGATGATGCGCATCTACCCAGATCGTCTGATCCACCGACCAAACAGATTGCTTTACGACGACCCGCTCTGCAGGACGAGGTGCCAAGGTATCCGAGGGCAATGTTGAATTCGGACAACGATGGTCCGTCAAGAGGTATGTCTGTTGTTTCTCCACGGTTAACTTATGACTGACGGAAATTCTTTCACGCAACAGGAATTCGTGAAGCGCGCGATGGGATGGACGTCAGGCATCGTTCCACGATTGAAGGACATTCCCGTTTTGGACCTTCAAGAGATCGGCCAGGGACAGAGCGTCAGTCCGTAGATCAAGGTACTTCTCAAGTAAGTTTCTGCTTTTCATTTTGGAGGGTACCTGACTGAATGGCTATCTCTGTTGGTAGAGAGAGTTGAATCGTAATGTAGACATAAGAGCGTCCCCATCTGGATCTAACCTCAAGCTATCTGGAACAAGCACACCCGTTGGCGCCAAGGGCAAACTTGGAGGCAATGTTCTTCCTCCCCCTATGCCACCGAGTAGCGCTTTTCGGACCTCCTGGGCCACTGAACCGGTTGCCCCACGGCGAGATTGCATCAACAGGGATCATGAACGCACTGTGGGTTTTTCGGGCCATATTTGTTATTGTGATCTGATCGAGTACTCCAGCCACATTTTGATGGTTCCGCTAGTGATCGTGCACCGACGGAGTCGGCGGGGCGGGAAGATGTTCTCCGGTCTCCTGTAAGTTTCTAATTTGCTTTGATAATTACTGGGTGACATAGCTCGCCAAATAGGCAAATAATTCTCGTGCATTACCTCCGGTTGAGCCAGCAGGACCACCAGCTCGTCCTTCACGGGCGGCATTGGGTATTGTGAGTGCTTCTTTCTGGGTCTCAAGAATGGTTCATTTGACTCTGAATTTACTCCCCAGTCCCGGTTCGGACCACCCATTGTCAAGGAAAATACTGAGCCTGTGCGACTGCCAGTGAACGTCTCTTCGGAAAGCCTTCCCATTGAGCACATCACAGAAGGTTCGTTGCACGCTACCCCACCTCCACCTTCACGAGAGTCCTCGATGGCATCATTCAAAGACGTGACGACACTACCTGGCCGTCTGTCTCATTTGCCACCGCGACCCACAAGTCCACCAGACGGGCATCAATTCCACTCGGGAGATGTCAGCAAGCCGCTTGAAAACCTCACTTCGCAGAGTCCCACTTCTCAGGACAAAGAAATGAACGTTGAGGTACCTGCGCGCCCCAGGCTACTATCGCCTGCACACCGGAAAAGTGCGATGGATACTTACTCCTCAGATCCCCTTCCTGCCGCTCGGGAGAACAGGCCAGCCCACAGTCCGGAGCATTCTCGGACAAACCTACATGAATTGGAGACGGACCACGCTGTCACTCGTCCGCCTTCCGTCCTGGCTGTCCAAGACGAGGATCAGGACCGCGCGCCACCACCAATGCATCCTGAGCGCGCGCTTATGCTCCAGGTCAACGGCCTGCCGCCTCGACCACCTAGCGGGCTCGGGCGAGCGCTGCCTGGAAGGGGATTCAAGCGAGATAGGCCTGACGACCGTAGTCATGATCGTGTGGAACCACTGCGGGGAAACAACAGGGGCGCCTTTGATTCTGCATCGTCCGGTGGTGAACGGCGTCGCTATCCTAAATACGACTTTGAAGAGTCACGCCCGCCGGTGGTGCATGGGAGCGGAGGGGGTGGATCCTTGTTGGACCGACTGACAATGGACGAAGGCGTTCGCGTCAACTCGCCCTCGCTGCGCGACCGCGTTCAGTTGCCGTCCAAGCGGGTTCGAGAGGAGATGATTACTCCCGATCTCTCTTTCGAACTGGAAGGCGACGACTATGATGGGTCAAAGAGGATTAGGCGGCGAGGTGGCCCCAGAATGCGCAGAGGCAAATGTTGAGATGTGGAGAGAGGTTGGGGGAGTCTTGGTCCTGAGTCGTTTACGTGCCACCATGCCTTCTCTCTCTCTTGATGTGTTTTTTTTTTGTGTGCTATATTGGCCCGCCCCCATGCACGTGTGTTGGCATATCGCAGTATTCAGTAAAGCATTCACGAGTCACAGCTCATTTCTTATTCCATTATTCCTTGTATTTGTTTGTCGTTTGGGACGAACCGGTTCGAGTCTAATGACGACGGTTGAGCCTCTTGGGCAAACTCGGTAAATACCTCCGGCTTCCAATGCTCCTGCACGACATCCGCATCCTCTCTCGGCATGCACCACTCGAGGAAGAGAAAGAAGAGACAGTCGACGATGAGGATGGCGGTGTAGATGAGCCCCGCGAACGGACCTAGAGACATCGTCCTAAACGTCGAGCGCACTCATGGTCAGTCGGACGGACGAACAAAACGCGACGCACCGTCTCACCCGCGTCTCGAACGCGATCGGCTCCGAGCGCACGACGGCGTCGTACACGGCCTCCGTGCGCTCCGCGACGCGCGCCCAATCGTAGAAGCGCTTCACGCGCGCGTGGGCTTCGAGGGGATCGTGTGCGCCCCGGGTAACGATATCGATCGCTTCGGAGAGCGCGCGGAAGACGTCTGCGCGCGTGGGCGTGTCGGTGTACGAGCGGTGGTGAGCGTGCGGAGGGGACAAGGGGGAGGGGAGGGGGGGGAGACGCACCGTCTTCGTCCGGGTTCGCAAAGGAGATCATGTCTTCGGGGAGAATTTCTGGGACGCCCCCGACGCGGGTGGAGACGACGTAGAGGCCCGTACAGGCCGCTTCGAGGATGGCGATGCCAAAGGATTCGGTGAGGGACGTGTTGAGGAAGATGGAGCCGCGGACGAGGACCTAAGTAAACGGACGTCGCAGAAGATTGCGGGAAAAAAAAAAAAAGATACGAGTACTCACGTCGCGCACGTCACGGTGTCGGACAGGCCCTAGTAGTTCGATGCGATCTTGGAGGAGATGGCGTTCGCGCGCCTGGAGCAAGTCGTTCAACTTCGGGCCGTCTCCACCTAGCACGAGAGTGGTGATGTCCAAAAGTTGGGGTTCAAACGGCGCGCCGCTCACTCACCGACGATAAAGTGGACGTTCGGAAAGGCGGCGCATATGCGAGGGGCAGTCGCGACGAGGAGATCGATGCCCTTGCGATATGCCAGTCGCGACATCACGACGACGTTGACTAACGATCATAAGACCGACGTCAACAAAAAAAATAGGACGGACGCACTGGTTTTGAGCGGCTGCGGTCGAGGCGATGGCGTAAACTGCTCGGCAACGAGCGCGTTCGGGATGGTGTACACGCTAGAGCGCACGACAGACACTGTCGGGTCCTCGTCCAAAGGTTCGAACAGTTGGCCCCGGAGCACGGTGTTTTCGCGTCTATCGGGATGACGATCAAGGACGTCCAGGGCGCGTGTCGCCGGACTTACCCCGTATGCGAGACACAGATCACGGCATCGACGTTTTTGAGCGCAGCCGCGAGGAGCTTGTTGGTCAAGATGCTCGCCGCGTCTTCGAACCCGAACAAGCTATGGTCCGTAAACACCGTACGCACGCCAAAGAGATGGGCGTGCAGGATGCCCTCCTGACCGAGCGAAGAGAGACTCGCGTGGGCGTGGATCAGGTGGACGTGCTCGCGGAGGACGATCGTCCGCAAGTACGGCAGAAACGTGAAGTAGTTCGGCAGGGTGGCGGACGAAGCGATGGTCGCAAACGGAACGTAGTATACCTTGAGCGAGGGCAGCACCCAACGCACGCCGACGCGGTCTGGAGGGTGACTGTGCGTGATGACGATGACGTTGTGGCCGCGCCGGATGAGGTTGGCGCTGAGCATGTATATGTGGTTTTCTACCCCGCCCACGTTGGGGTAGAAGAAATCGGATATCATGCTGGCACGGAGCGTCAGCGTTTATCGCATGATGCGGACATACCCGACTCGTACGCGATGCAAAGAGCCCCATCCTTCATCGTACGGCGGCTGCTTCGGAACTGTTCAGACGAGAACACGAGGCGTTCTAGGCCTGTTGGAAGAAAAAAAAAAAAACTAGTTCAGCGGAGGATCGAACTCCGAACCTTCTGTGTGTGAGACAGAAATCATAACCATTAGACCACTGAACTGACCGTCTCGTCTCTGGCTACTGATGTCCGTATACAAGGGGAAGGACCGTGGAAAAGCTGTCACGCAAAAACACCCCCCCAGTTGCTTTTCTACCGAGATGGGATGGAAAAAGACCTGCAAGCAGCGTTTCGTATCATCTCATACCACGGTATTGACTCGGACACTTGGTACGCTGTCGAACGTCGAGGCTTGTTGGTAAAGTCCACATCACATATGATATCGCTTTTTGCGTTTTCTATGTGGACTGACGTCGACCTTTCTCGAACGAGTCCGTTGACCAGACCGTACAAATGCGGATAGACCTCGTACGGCCTGGCCACCAGACTACCCTCATGGACAACCACCCCAAAAATTCGAGGAAATCTACGTTGACATCGACGATGATGTCGTTTTTTTTTTTTTTTTTTTTTTTTGCTTTTTTCTATGTAGACCAACACGTTCTCGGACGAGTCTGTTGATCAGATCGTACAAAGGCTGATACGCCTCAGAGTACGGCCTGGTCACGAGACTACCCGGGTCTGTGACTGGTGGTCTATCCACAAGTTCAAGGCTAGACCGAGTTTTGTCCCCCCTCAGACGCAGTGCTCACTGTATGTACGACGGGGTGTTCAGCCAGGTTAACTACCCACTGACTCGCCGCTTCTGAATCCGCAGTAAGCTTGCATCGGACAACGAGTCACGATCTCTCTTCCTTCCAACGACTCAACAAATTCTGTACATTCACAACAAGATCGAAACGCTATCGTACACGTGGTGACACAAGGGACGCGGGGGTCCTGCTGAGTGTGGTCAGCGATGACGACTCGTATCGGAGTGACGAACGTCGTACATTTACTTCTTGTCGCCGCTGTTGAAAGCGCTTCCGCCCGAGCTCTGGGTGTTCTCACGGCGGTCTACGACGCCCTGAACGCGTGCCTTGAAATCCTGGTTGGTTTGATTCTTGTCCTATGAAAGCCCCAGTCAACGATCATGTAGATATTCACCATGCCAATACATTACGCACTGCATGGAGCTGGATGCGAATAGCATCCTCCTTGGTCATGTAATGAGTTTTATCTCCAGGCATGGTGAGTGGGAGGTGAGCTGTGTGTGTGTTTGAGTGTGATGGCTGAGGTGAGGAGGGAGTGAGTGAATCACGGATTTTATACCTGCAGTCACCCGAGTCGGGCTCAACGTTGAACACCGGTCCACAGATACGGTAGCGGCTACTCTCGTGGCGAGCCGTTTTTGTACACTTGGTGTTGAAAGACCCAAAGACACTGCGAGGGCAAAACCAAAAACGTCTGGTCACGAGCTAGGTCACGACCAACCTTTCAATGCGAGACGAACGCAGATCGTTGAACGTACGTACAGACGCTTATATTTACGTCCCCGTCTTTGCGCCGAAGCAACGGCGAATCCACGCGTTCGAGGTTGCATGCATGCTGCCATTTTGAGACGCGGAGACCCCATCGTTATCCGACGTGTATAATCGAGATATGTGCGTTAGCTCCGACGGTAGTCTTTGCGCGCGCACGTCCTACAGAGACATCAGTCTAGGCGTCAGTTCATCATACAACGAGCACCCGGTAGGGGGATCGCACCAGCATCTTCACCACCACGCCAGCACTCCTACTCTGAACGCTCTCTGGTAGCGAACCTGTTCATGGTGTGGGGCATCAAATGCTCGCAAGGACGTGCCGATCATTTTGGGTGCACGTGACTTGGTGCACCGTGACCCCATACAGTTGAAATGCGCATCATGTATATTAGGACTTTGTATCAAATAATTAGGTTTTGGTAGTATGCATGATGAGCATTTCAATTGTACGTTTGCGCGTCGAGCCGTAGGCCCATCAGGTTTGATCAGAAAGAGACAGGGCGCACCATGATATGAATCAGTCCGGGCCATAATCTGTCTGGCACGGTCAAGACCACCGCACTTTTCCTCGTCGTGACGTTGGAAGCGCTTCACGTCGAGAATGCAAGTCACGAATTCGAACGCCTCGCAGAACGGACAAACGTGGGGGGGGGGGGGGGGGGAATCCCCGGGGGGGGGCGCCCCCCCGTGCTACGTTGCCCTCACCCCCAC
>JBBPKA010000019.1:194711-253971 GCA_038088995.1 Guyanaporus albipodus
GGCGGGAAGCCGACGCGCCAGGGCACGACGCGCCCCCGGCCCGGGGGCGGGCGGCGGCGGGGGGGGGGGGCGGGGGGGGGGGGGGGGAATCTCCGCGGGGGGTCGACCACTCGTGCTTGATAGGCTTCACGTCCAAGTCTGCGCCCAACGTTTTTGGATACGACCGACGTGTATTGATCGCTTGATTCTTGAAGCATAGTCCTGAGAAAAAGGAGCGTTTGTCGAAACGCCACGAAGGAGGGCCTGCCAGCAGAGACTCTCGAGGACGGGTTGGCGTTCAGACAGTGACGGCAACGACAAGTGGATCACGTCATCGGTCGATGTAGTTCCTGCAGTGACCCGCGGTCGACCGGAGCGATGCTCGGACGACGACGACGACGACGGGGGTCAGCGAAGCAAACCTATAACTGAGTTGCAGCCTCGGAGACGGCCAACGTGAGTGAGATCTGGCAAACATCGAGATGAGCGTGTCTTGGATCTGGGATGCCGTGGGTACTGACGCACGATACGATGGCCATTCCGCTTATCTCGCGCCTTGGAATGGATGACAGAGCCGATCCCTTGTAAGAACAGGCAATGTATGTCGTCGACGGCGAACAGAGACGGAGCGAGACTCGGACGAGGATCTGGTTTTCTTGTGAATCCAATCTCCGTTCCGTCGGTGCGTTCGGAGGAGGGGACTGATCCGCGAGAGTTGGTTGACTCCCAGCAGAGGACGAGAATATGATATCATATGTCAACTCTGATTGTGTGCCCTGAACGGCTTTCTCGGGTTCGTGGGGACGAGAGCACCTGCGTCGCCTTTTTGATTTGGCCTGGTACCTGACTCGGAACACGGGAGGAAGCAGCTGGTCGCCCTCCTGTAATCAGATCATCGTAGTCGACCGTCTGTTACAGAGCCTGGTGCTCAGTCCAGGTGTCCCAACCACGCCATAGTTGTGGTGACTATGAGAGCTGGCATGGGTGGCCAGGTGACCAGTGGCGTGATGCGACCTGTGGGCCCACTCTGGGTCAGGTGAACAGGGTACGAGCGAGGCGATGAGGAGGCTTCCCGGGGAGTGATAAAGATAGGATTGCATCGTGGCTCGCCCAGGTCGACGTTCGTTATGCCCATCTCCCTCTTTCCTATCGGCATCGTCTTTTTGCCTTTGGGCCCCGTTCCAGGCCTGATTGGACTCGTTCCCCCCCCCCTCCCCCCTTCTACTGGTCGAGATGTGGGTACGCACATGCCTCGGCATGCGAACCCTTCATCCTTTAGGTTGAGGTCGACGCGGCGATGGTGCGCTCGCGACGGCGTTCTTGGCCTTCCACCGGGCCGTTCTGCGCAGCACCAAGACGCGACGCCCGCACGCCTCGGGCAAAGCGGACGTGCCAGATGAATGACAACGCACGTCGTACGCGCACTCGTGTCCGTCGTCAGCGAGACACATGACGACAGGTGACATTTATGATGATGATGGCTATTGTTTTTGTTTTGGACTCACCCCACAGTGTCCGGGGACGTGCGCATTCTTCGCTTCATCGCATTTTGCGACCTGGACGTCCCCCTCGCGTCTGTCAAACGCCGCTTTCGACATGACGACCGGCGACCGGTGTATGACAATCCCCGACGCGTTCAAAGACGGTTCAGTTGTACGTAAACGCGAGGCCGGCGGAAGATCGCACGCATACCGGCAATGTTGCAAGAGACCCCCCCCACAACTATGAGAGGCCTGCGCCACGACCCCTTTTCCCCTACATCGTGTCCACCTCTCGTTTTTGCTGTCGTCGGATAATGCCGAATCATAAAAGGTGCGTGCGATCCCACTGACACTGTTCGATGCGACGATTGTAACGCGTTTCTCATCATCACCGTCGTCGTCATCCGCTTCAGGTTCGCCGCGCATCATACCATCAACAGACCGTCATCATCGTAGCCCTTGTCTCGTTCCATTCCAACACGCCGCATCAGAACATTACCTTTTCTGGGGTCGTCATTTGGAACCAAGTTGTCCCGGATGGCGCCCCCTTCCTCCTTTGGCTCTCACGACCGTCGACCAATCGTGAACGAGATCGATCAAACCTTGGTTCATTGTTGCGTTCTGGTCCATCGATGCGTGTCATTCGCCCGAAATGGCAACCGACGAGAGAGGTGCCATTTCTCTCGTCCCCCAATCCACACATTCATGTCTATATCCCCGACGGATTCAGTTTCGTTTTCGTGCGGTCCGTCGGGGGATAGATCTGTTTGGTTCTATTCCCAGGCCAGCCGATATGGGCAACGCCATCGCGTTCTTTGAATGGGTGCCTCTCTCTCTCTGCTTTCCTATGTGACATTCAGGTACGGCATCGGTAACTTCTCTTCGTTTACGTGTATGCATGGTGGGCTGAGTTCGATGAGACGTCGGAACACGCACGAACGCGGCTCGGATCTGATCCATGGGCTGTCGTACTCTCTGTCCACGTCGTCGTCGTCGTTGACGGCAATCAAGACGATGTGAGTCGTGCAAACCCAAATTGGCGTGGAGAGGAGAGAGCCGTTTCGTGTCCGCTCCACCGAGACCCCATTTGCGATGACGACGGGGAGGGGGACCACATGCATGGGTGGACTCCCTGAAGAATGTTGATCCTTCGTATCGCCCTTGACGCCGTACGACATCGCAGGGCCTGTGTCGCGTTTGAATGCCACCATCACGCGGAAGAGTGAAGACACGCACCATCGTCACATCGGAGAGAGAGGGAGAGCCGTCGCGCTTCCAGACGGAATCCGATGACGACAGCTGCGGTGCCAAGCTACGACCGTGATATCATGTACACGGTCTCCAATGAATGAGCCACATACCACAGCCCCTTCAAGGGCCCTCGAGGCGTGGATGGTTCGAATATGTATAGATGGATGTGGTGATATGCATCGTCCAGAGCCGGGATGGGATCGGTGGTGACTTGGCAGGTGCCCTATCCATGATTGATATCGTTGGAACGAGTCGACCGCCATGCGACCATGGAGCCAGGCCACGCCCGGCCGCCGTGCAATGGGCTGCACATGTTTCCACTGGCGCGATTGGCAGCCCGTCATCACAGGCCAGGCCAGGCCTAGCCAATGCGGGGCGCCGCACGTGGCGATCTAATCCTGTCTGGCGCGTGCGTGCGTAGGTACGTATGCGCTTCTCGTTCTCCATTGGGGAGAGGGGTGAGGTTGACTTGTCCATGCCGCTGTCATCGCTATCGTGTCGAGTCCATGTTATCGCAGGGGAGGCGATACCGTCCACAGGGGATGATTCTTCGACGCCGCATGATGCATCAGCGCAGCGTGCAAAGAGATGAAGCGGCCGTTATATTGGGATCTGTCGTATCGGTTAGGATCAGAGTACGTTTGCTGTGATCCTAGCACAGCGGTCGTTCGCGGAGTGTTGATGTTTCAACTGGGCGGATTCCTGACACGATGGCGATTACCCGCGGGTTGGTTCGGTTATTTTATTTATCCGGTCCTATTTTTCTTGTTCCGTGCCTGTGAGACGATGGCTCGTCGTCGTCGTCGGCGTCGGGTCCGGGTAACGTGTTAAACATAGATTGTGGGGAAAACAAACAAGGGCAAATAAGATATAAAACGGTTTCCCATAGCCGGACCGAGACCCCGAACGATTTAGGTTTCCCTCTCTCTCTCTCTCTTTTTTTTTTTTTGTTTTTTATTTTTTTTTGTTCCAAGTAGTAGCGATGGCATATCCGCCGCTCGTCAGACAGGATGGCTTCCAGTTACCCTCTCCCGCACAGACCGCTTCTCCCAATTCTTGCCCCGACGACGACCGCGACGACCAACTCTTCATGCCCCACAGCATCTCATTTCTACCTGAACCCTTTCGCAAGTTCGCTCACCACCACCCACCACCACCACCACCACCACCACCGCAAGTCGACTTTGCGGACGAACTCGCCAATCTCATCGACCCGCCGCACGCGCGATCGACGCATTCTCGCTCGCCCAACGAGGAGACGTACAGACACAACATCTTTGACATTTCAGCGCCACAGCAGCACCCTCCACAGGACATGTACCACCACGACTTTGCCCACTTCAACGCCACCTTACCCGCACCGCTCAACTCCTCCGTCCGCTTTGAGCACCCACAACACCACACGGATCCACCCAACGTTCAGTACCGCCACTCGCCCTCTCCTCCCGCCCATCGCTCGCGCTCGCGGTCCCGCCCTCCCTCTGTCGGTCCGAAGAGATCCGCCCGTCCAGACCGCCGTGCCAACGCCAATGCCAACGCCTCCCACGTACCCAGCACCAGTCCCCCGCCCCGTCCCCAGCCACACGCCATCGTCATCCCCGGCCGCGGAAACGCCATGAGCGGCTTCTTCGTCCCAAACGGCTCGAGCGCTCCCCCAGACTACAGTCTCCCCACGCCCGATTCCCTTTCCCACTCCTTTGCTCTCTCGCACGGCCCTTGTCACTCCCAGTTCTCCTTTTCCGCACAGACCCCCTCCTCCCCGTTCTATCCCTATTCCTCCGTCAACCGCACCGGCACACCCAGCTTGGCCATCTCGTCCACGGACGTCGAGACCCTCCACGGCATGTCCATCGGTGGCATCACCGCCCACCATCTCGCCTCCTCCCTCCCCGTCAGCGGCCTCTCCAAACCCGCCCCTTCCTCTGCCAAACAACTCGATCCCGACGCCAACCTCTCCGAAAAGCGTCGTCGACGCCGCGAGTCACACAATGCCGTCGAACGACGCAGGAGGGACAACATCAACGAACGCATCGGCGAGCTCGCTGGTCTCATCCCGGGCGTCCTGTTCGAGTGCGATGGTCCGCTCGCTGTGCCGGGCTCCACGCCACCGGCAGGTGCGGCTCTCGGCCCGAATCATCCCGAGGACGTGTTCACCATGGGCCTCGTGGGCGACTCTGGTGCGTGACCGCATCTTACTTTTGGTCGACCACGCTGACCACCTTGCAGTGATGCACCTCTTGCCGGTCGAAGAGGGGTTGCCAGATCTGCCCGAAGAAGGTTCGACCGTCAAAAAAGATCCGAGCGAGGAGGGCGACCCATTGCCGCCCACCTCGCTGTCCACGTCCAACGGAAACTCCATCGGCACGTCTCCCAGCGAGCAGTCGGCGATCAAGGCCAACAAGGGCATGATCCTGCGCAAGTCGGTCGAATACATCCGGTACCTCCAGCAGCTCGTGTCAGTACAGGCCTCGAGGGGGAGGGACTTGGAAGAGCGCAATCGGGCGTTGGAGACTGAGCTGGCCGTGCTGAGGGGCGACCCCGCGCCATCGTCGGCATCGTCGGCATCGCCCTCCATGGCGTCCTCGGTTGTCCTATCCATGTCCTCCTCCTCCGCCACCTCCAACCCGTCCTCGGTCTCGGACGCGGATCGGTGTAGAGTGCATGCCGAGGATCTCGACATGGAGGACGGCAGCGTGGGCTCGGAAGCGGGCGATCGGTCGAGAGAGCGGTGCGAGGAGCGTACGAACGAGCTGCGCGGACGACAGCTCGAACGCACGCGAGAAATCCCGCAGCAGGTCCACCACCACCGACTCGGCGAGGAACGCATGCAGATCTGAGCGTCGTCCCGCCCCGATACCCGTCTCTGCACATTCTTGTTCTGTCCGTCAAACGTCGAACCTCCCACAAGCGACACCCCAGCGTTTTATTTTTTCTAATTATCTCTTTTTTTTTTTCTTTTTCTTCTTTTGGGTTCGTACTGGCGCACACGAGCCGACGTTTCCGTTACCCCCCCTTACTTTCGTTCGTTCGTACGCTCTCGCTCTATCGAACAGAAAAATGTATCATCACATCCTCACCCTCGATGTCACTCTGTTTCACTCTTTTTCTTTCACGCCTACTAATCGATTCGTCTCACGTCGTCTTACGCCCATAATCTCACGCGTCCCTTGTCCTTTTTTGCTCTCTCTCTTTGCCTTTGGATGTCACATGTAATTGTGTGTGTGTATGTGGAAGAGGGGGGGGGGGGGAGTGGCCTGTTGTAGGATTTGTGTCTGAATCGTCGTCGTCGTTTTTGTATCGGACCTCTCACATGTCGTCGGGAAATCCAGCCTCAAGTCGATGATGGTCGCGCATGGGTGGTTGTACGTATAGTTATCCGTCATTTTCTCTCAAAGACTCGGCTCGACCGTAGGAGTCCGATCCGTGAGGTCGAATGCTGGAACTCTTTTTTTTTTTTTTTTTTCTTCCGAAACTGTGTCTGAAAATGTGAGCGCGTCTGGCGTGTACATCACGTGGATGGGCGGCAATGACATGAACATCGACATCGACAACCGCCTCGCGTACATCATCCAGCGCTACCACCGGCTTCAACTCGGACGTACCATCAAGTGCATGCCCGTCACGGTCGACAACGCGTGATACTGGGCCCTCACAACTTTCTCTGGCATGACTGTGCGGTCAATCTCTGTACGCATGAGTGATTGGATCATGACATGTCGGTCAGAGCGCCGTTCACGACGGTCGCGGATCCGTACTTGGAGTGGACCGAATGAAGGCTCGGGGGTGTTGATCATCGCTCACGGGTGTTGGTTTTCTGTAGCGCTGAGTGGACGTCTCTTGTAGCGATGTTGCGACATGTCCGTGCAAGCGCGGCTTTGCGGTACATGGTAGGGAAGGGGGGTGTCGGTCGGCTCCGCAATGTATGTCTACCATGTACGCGTTTGTTCAATTTCTCCGAGTCACCGGCTTTGATTGACCACCTTGCCTCACCGTCCGCCCGATCGCGCCAGAATCCAATCTAGCGTCACCATCTCAAGTACCAAACTTTATCACAGGGGGACAATAACGAGTGCCACGAGCCATTTACGTTGCGCTTCACTTTTGCTCTCACGACTCACAACTATAGCGTGTCCCAACATTCAGAGAATGCCCCAATACGTTGTACAGTCGGCATCCTCATCATACCGGGGCGGAAAAAACTGCATGCATTATGTATCTAATGATGTCTGCTTTGTGCTGAGAAGCTCCTGGGGATGCAGCTTGAGCTGTGTGCAAATAAACATGGCATGTGTGTGTGATGGGTGCTGAGGCCCAAGGATTCACCTTCCCTGTCCAAATCAACCAGCCCTTCCTCAGTGTGTTCCAGATCCATCTAGGGTTGTGCTGATATGTGAATCTGTGGGACCACATCTTTGGCAGTCTTATGCATGTCCATCATCTACTGTAGCGTCTGTCCAATTACTCGTACCTTGCGCTCTCAGAATCGAATCTAGTTTTACCATTCGAAATACTAGCACGTTTTTGAACGCCGTACTCGGGGCATGCGTCCAAGCGCGGATCAAAAAGTACACTTACAGATGAGCGATCGTCCCCGGACACGCGCGCACAGGCTAGGCACTACTTAAAAAGGTCCCGTGATGGACCCGTCACATGATTCCGCCGAGGACCGACAAACGCTTCGGGGTCCGAGCGCAAACGACTTCCCCAAACGCGGCCCCGAAGGTCGCTGAGATCCGACGTCTCGAGCATGTGGCCATTTTCTCCTCTTTTTCATTCAATCACAGCCCGACGAAGATGGCTAAAAATGAAAGAGGGCAGATATGGGGAAGACGCCACACTACGCCACGTCGTCCTCACAGGGACATTGATTCATGTGTGATCCGACGAAAATGAAAATGAAAAAAAAAAAAGAGCAAGCGAGGATAAATATGTAGATTAGTTTGTGCGGAAAAAAAAAACAAAAAACCAAAACAGAAGTGACGGCACCCCCCCTAACTCTCAACGTCCCCGTCATGCGATACATACCAAGGTATCCGGACGTCTGATTCGCCCTGCTCCTCGGCTGAAATGGGTCACGTCAGATTCAGTCCGTCGACCAGGATGTCAATACCGAGGACGAAGACGCACGTGTAGCATGCCAAAAGTATATGACGAGACCCGACATGACCACCGCGAACGCGGGAAAGTAGAGCCAGTATGGTGAATAGTGCTGTGGGAGCGACGTGGCGTTAGCGGCGGCAAACATGTGGTGGGGGATAGTACGCACGAAAAAGACGAGACCTGATTTGCGGGCTCGGTCAGACTCGCTTGTTCGACAACAGATGGCACGACGTACCGAAAACGAGACCATAAAAATCGCTGGTGAGCAAGGACATGTTGAGGTAGGACGAAGACGCCGTGCGGAAGAGCAGCATCGCCAACGAGAAGAACGTGAACGCGGCTGTCGCCTCGTCAGTCTTTGCTCATCTCCCTCGAGATGTCTGAAAAGCCTTACACAACATGTATACGGACAAGAGTCCGACTACGGTCGGCTCAGTGTATTGCGACGCAAAAGGGTATGTCGACTCACTGATTGTGCTGTCCCACGGAGCGAGCGGTATCAAATCTCGTTCTAGAATGAACGCTTGGATCCCAGTCACAAGCGTGGCCCACATGCCGAGCTGTCCGACGACCTGCGAATGCATGCGTTCGAGACCACACAGAGAGGCTGAATCGCACACCCACCTCGTAGACTGGCGAATGCCTCACAAAGAACTCCTCTGTCGCGTTCACTGTACAAAAGGTCAGTCACCTGGGCGATTTGTACATCCAAGGACATACCGACGCCAAAGATCGTGGCGGCCACTAGTATCAAGGCATCCCCTAGGCCACGACTGTCGGCGTGTCCGTCCTTGCCAGTGACCAAGTCGGACACGACGAGGAGACACAGGCCACAAATGGAGATCGTGACTCCCTGAAAACCACGTCTGAATAAAAGGTTACTGAGTAAAGCAGACGGGGACCTACCAGTACCTGCGTCCAGTGATACTTCGTCCTCATGTATATCCAACTACTAAATAGGCACACCGGGATAGCCCATCTGCGAGACAGGCTGGGACTGAGGGCCGAACCGTGATCATGAATAAACGTCTTACGCATCTAGCAACATGCACGATAACAGGTCGGTGTAGCCATATGCCTTGCGAAGGTGTCGGGTTTCAAATGACGGTGACCCGTTTGATGTGTGCAACGCACCTTGACCGCAAGAAAGTTCCCCTGGGCATCACTGAACGCCAAGAGAAAGTCTGAAGCGCAAATAATTGAGGAGCGAGAAGCGCCTCCTTTGATCAAAATACTCACATTTCCACCCATCTCGCATTATAAGTTGAGTCCATCCCCGAAACCCGTCTAAAAAGGTCAGTGAGCGGGCGGAGGAGCGAGGTCAACACTCACATCTATGAATAGTATAGGGTGTATACACGAGAAAGACGAAGACATAGCTATAACATCAAAAAGACATGACGCTTGTGCGTGATGACGAGAGATGCGGCTCACCCGAGGAACGTCTGGGTACAAGGCAAGACCCAGTGCCGCTCGACCAACATGCTCGTCACTACGGACCAGCATGTGATGGCTAAACTGAGTATTTGTCCACCAAGGATGGCGAACGTAAAGGATGGCGTCCAGAGACTCAAGAATCGCGCGTGCAGACTTTTGATAAACGATGCTGGAGAGTCGAGGACGATGGGTGGCCGTCGTACGTCTTTCTCCAGGGGCGACAAAATAGATGTGTCCGCTTCGTCCGCTTCTTTTATTTCGCAGGACGATTCGCCAGGCGTGGGTAGGAGCTGGTACTCGTCCTGCAGTGGATCTGGTCGACGCGACCGAGTTGCCGAATCAAGCCATTCTTTCCATCGCGAGATGAAAGTCGCTGCGTTTCGACGTGAGAAGCGTTCTTGAGAACGGTCCATATGGAAAGACAACTCACGTATTCGCTCGACCTTGCTCTCCATAGGGGAGATTCGCGCACTCCAAATCAACTGCAAGAAACGATGGATCTGGATCCACCCCCTGTGAGTCTTATCACGAGCGATGAGAATTTCCTAGGCGGCCGGGACCGCTTTTAGAACAAAGCAAAAAGGTTGGCTCCTACACCGGTCGACGCTGACGTGTCCAAGCTCGCTAGTTACTCGAGGCTATAACTGGAATTGAAAAAAGGAGATAGGTCGAGAACCTATCTTGGACGTACTCGATAGAGTAGAACGAGTCTATCAGGGGCACGTTGGACGTAGTTGACAGGAAAGGACGGTAGTACTCGTGTAGCGCCGTCTCGTGATGGCAGAGCGGACAAGCCCACAACACGCCCAAATTGAGACTAAGCGCGGTCGGGTCCCCTTTTACACGTTTAATCCCGACCACCACTGCACCGTCGACCCATCGATGGGACTTGGCCCCGACGTCATGCCGGGCGATTTCAGCGAGCTCGACTGTGCTCGTTCCGAGGACGTGAGCGCCCCCCATCGTCATCCACACAAGCTGGGGATGATAATCGATCGCGTGCACTACTTTTTCGTCAGATGGACGACATCCTCAGCATGTCGCTATTCGAGTTTCAGAAGGGCATGAGCAGCCCGCAGAGACCCAAACCGTCGGAACAGCCGTCTTATCTCGTCAAACACGACGTCCACATCCGCTTATCCGCACTCGAAGCCGAGATCAGAGGGGTGGACGAACAGATAGAACAACTCAAGGCTTTGCGACAAAACCTACTTGAAGAAAAGCAGGGGATCGTGAGACAGAGCAGGACGATATCAGGCGCGCAATCGATGGGAAGTACCTCCGCTACCGGAAAGGGAAAAGCCAGAGCTAGCGGAACGATCGACTATACCATAGATTTCGATTGGGATCCCCAACTCAAAGGTACTATGAAGAGGGTGTTCGGAATCACTAGCTTTCGGCTCTGCCAACAAGGGTGAGCGGCAGCCTTCTTCATTTCCGCGCATCGTTCAAGGGGGGGGCTTAGGGTTTGCAATGCCAACATGGACGGTCGCGATGTCGTTTGTGTGATGCCAACAGGTTTGAAATGCTCTCGATTGCAGCACACCTCCCTTCACGTCTTTATTTTCTCTGACAGGCGGTGGAAAGTCGTTGACGTACCAGCTCCCCGCCTTGCTTATGCCAGGCTGTACATTGGTGATCTCACCACTCATTTCGTTGATCACGGACCAGATTTTACATCTCAGAGAAGCCGGCGGTAAGTCTATACTCTTTACATAGTCGTTTCACTCGACTTTACCTCGCCAGTCGACGCTGTCATGTTGACTGGCGGGACTTCCAAGGCACAAGCGAATGAAATTCAGCGACGTTTAACCGCAATGGTCTCTTCGCGAGGGGGAGTTCAACAAAGCGAGATAAAGTTGTGTTATGTCACGGTCTGTATTTATTTTTCTAGTGAGACGCCCGGTGGCTACAACCAGCCGTAGCCGGAGAAAATCGCGAAGAGCAAGGGATTTATGTCCTTGCTACGCAAACTCGTGGAAGGTGGAAAGTTGGGTATATCGCTCATTTACTGAAGCAGACCTTTGGCTTGACTCGAATGTCCAGCTCGCATCGTCATTGACGAGGCTCACTGCGTCTCCCAGCTGGGCCATGATTTCAGGTATATCCACTGAAGCTAGAAAATGGCCCTGTTGACTGTTGGCGCATGCTAGACCCGACTACAGGAAGCTCGGCGTTCTACGACAGTTCTTCCCGCATGTTCCCATTCTCGCCTTGTCTGCCACCTGTCCGCCAAAGGTTCTTCAAGATATTCTCAAGATCCTTCATATGAGGCCAAGTGTAGATGGAAGAGGTAAGGGTGAGTTAGTTGTAACTGCGGCCACGGCACCTACCCGTCCGTCCAGTCGCTACCGCGGAGGGAACAATCTACTTCTCTGCACCACTCTACAGGAAAAATCTTCACTATACAGTACTCCCCAAACCGTCATCCTCAAAAGGGATGATCACGGTCATGTGTGAGTACATTTTGCAGAAGCACAAGAACAATAGCGGGATTATATATTGTCTCTCAAAGAAGGTACGTTATTTCATTTGCGTTCTAGCCAGCGATTTATTAAATGGAAAAAAGGACGCGGAGACAGTCGCAACTAGCCTGCAAGAAGAGAGCAAGGGTCAAATTAGAACTGGCGTGTATCACGCTGACATACCCGATATTCAGAAAGAGGGGCTTCACCGGCAATGGAGAGGGGGTTCGGTTCAGGTTGTTTGTGCAACCATTGGTATTTTTATTTCTAGTACTGTTCTACCCAAACCGTGCATTCATATGTCCCGGCAGCGTTCGGATTGGGTATAGACAAAGGAAATGTACGCTTCGTACTGCATCATACGGTAAGATGTCCATCCTTCCAGTGGTTTGTGAGTCTTGATGAATGTAGATGTCGGTGAGTAGCATCTCGGGTCTCAGTCCAGTGTCTCATATAGGGCAACTTTTCAGAAATCGCTGGACGGTTATTACCAAGAATCTGGGAGGGCTGGACGAGACGGTAGAGACGCGGACTGTGTTCTCTACTATAGACCCCAAGACGCCACACGCCAGTCGGCTATAACGTGTTCGGACCTAGACGGACAGGCAAAGCGTACGCATTGCCTCGCTTCTCCGGCCCCACGTCCCAGGTTCATTGAACCACCCACATTGCAGTGCATGACATGCTGCGCTTTGCACAGGACATACAAGAATGCCGCAAGATCTTGTTTGCCAAGTATGTCTTCCTCCCCCAAACGCGTCCAGCGCGTTGATCGCGTTCTAAATGATTCATATCCACCTATAATTTCAGATACTTCTCGGCCTCCTCTGACCTTTCTGTAGCCTCATGGACGACCGAAGAATCGAACGCGATGGATAAATGCGGACATTGTGATAATTGCACCCGTCCTGCAGGGTCGGTGTTTCACAAGGACGTCACGCTCGATGCGTGGCAGCTTCTCAAGATCGTTCAGGCCGTTCATACCGAGGGAGGGAGGCAGACGATTGCCGGATTGAGCGATTTGGCCAGGGGGGCGGCTGGAGGTATGTTTGAAGTTGGGGGTAATAAGCGGAAAAAGAGCAAGGAAAGAGTCCGCTTGGACTATACCGCCATCGCTGGGGGGCAGGTCGAGCTGACAAAAGACGTACGTCATCTTGGCTCTACCCTTGGAATCCATCTGCCTTTTCGACCACGAGTCGCACCTTATTGTCTCCCCCAAACACCGTTCCATATCTCTCTTCTTCGTCGTGGGCGGAGAACTGACTACGTTGCGATGTTTTTCCAACAGGATCTCGAAGTGCTCATCGTGCATCTACTCATCTCACGATACCTGAGGGAGGCGTTCACATCCACCGCATACAGCGTCAACGTGTACGTCATGCCCGGCGAGCTCGCCCTTCGACTGACGCGGTTCTCCCGCGGCGACATACTGGGTGGTAAGGGCCCCCGAATCTATTGCTCCTTCAGGCAGCGCAAGTCCGTGGCGGACGCGACGGCGGGGGGGAGGAAGAAGAAACAGCTTGCGCACAGGGCCACGACGGCCATGCGCGACGCCGACGCCGCGGGACCCTCGCGGCTGCCGATGACGACGACCCTCGGCGGTCCGATCGTCGCACGACAGAAAAGGCGGCGGTTTGAGTACCTCTCGGCTTCGGAGGACGAGGAAGAGGTGATCAGAGAGCTAGAGAACGACCTCATCGATGAAGAAGAGGAAGAGAAAGAGGAGGATTTTACGCGCGCGATGCGCATGATCGACGGCGGTTCGTCGTCCTCGGAGAGCGACGGAGATGAGAGTGGAAAAGGCGGCGGCGATTGGGAGTACTCGTTGCGACCTTCGGTAGGGACGTCGAAGAAACGGAAGTTAGCCATGCCGGACAGAGCTCCTTCGAAACAGAAGAGCCCCAAGCGGAATTTGGACGCAGACGACGACGTGATATCGTTGTCGGATTGAAGACGGAATGCCCTCGCCTCTTTCGAGAGCTTTCATTGCCCCACGAGAGCGCGGCGCTGTACGTTCTGTTCACGTAACGGACGAAAACGAATTGAATGGACGCGATATGTATACCTACATGGATCAGATAGGAACTCATTCCGTAGGAGATAAAATATAAGCCGTTGTTACGCCCCCCTCCCTCCCCCCTCATCGACGTTCTGAACCAGCAGCAGCAGTCTGCGTCACCGAGACCCCCCGCTTGTGCACGCACGGCAGACCCACCTGGCATATCCCAACATCATCGCACACAGCGCGACGCGTGCCCCGCCAAACCCGATTCAAACCTTGTCCACCCCCGCGGGGGGACGGGACGGCGCGGACGACTCCTCCGACCCCTCCGACTCGAATGCGTCCGAGCGCGGCGTGTGCACGTCTGCGTCCAAGATCTTCCGGGAGGCGATACTGCGCGCGCGTATCCTAGACCCGTAAAAGAACAAGGCCTACATATGAAAACCGGACAAGGGACCGTGTGTGTATGTGTGTGTGTGTACGCGTCAGCCTTTGCACCGATTAACCCCACCGAACACAAAAGAGAGAGAGAGGAAGAGAATGACGAGGGGGGGAGATAGAATGGGCCGAGAACGAGGGGGTGGAGGACGACAAAGAAACGAGACAAAAAAGACAAAAAGGACGCGCGCGGAGGGAAGGAGGGCGACGTACAAACGGAGTAGGTGCCAGCACGAGGGCGAACACGGCAAAGAGCGTGAGCGCCCATTTGTACGTCAACGCGACGAACATTCGTTGGGTGAAGAGCGGGAATATCAGGCCCATCGTGTTACCTGCGGAAACAGACCGACCGCGACGAGTCCACGATCAGCGTGCGGGAAAGACGGGCGAGACGCATCGGGGAGGGGGGCCTGATGACCTACGGAATAAGCTCTGGCCGGCTTGGGCGGAGGACGCGTACGTGTTGTAGCTGATCGGGGCTCAGTCATGACAGAGGAGAGCGACGACTGTTACAGGACGGAGACAGACGTACCAGTCTGCGATGTATAGGAATGTCACCTGGAAGACGACCATCACCCCGGTCATGAACACCTACAAGATTGTGTGAGGTGGACCGACCAGCCAAGGAAAGGGATCGCAGCTGACCAACAATCCGATCAGAGGGACCACCCAGTGTATCTTTGGCGATGCCGTCCAGGCGAGGATGAATATGCCAATTGGAAGGCACAAAGCGGCGACGCATACGAGGTAGAGCCGCGCTTCCTGTTGCTTGCGGGCAAAGTGTTTCCTGGTGATGGCACACCGATCATTTCTGGTCATATCTGGAATACGTCCAGAAGTTCTCACCTATAGAGCTTATCTTGATACATGTTGGCAAAGAATCCGATAGTGGCGCCGATGCTTATGTGATTCGATTCCTGTCTTGCCATATGACCAAAATGTCTAGACTCACCTCGTTGTTACATATATGTATCCGGTTTGCTTAGAGTCAAATCCGTAGATCATCTCAAACATGGGGGTCACTGCCCTGAAGGTCCGATTCAGTGAATCAGTCCTCCCGAATTATAAATAGATCACATACTCCAGCAAGCAGTAAACCACGCCCCAAGTGAAGCCACACCACACCTACGATCAGACACATCAATTAGAGGGAAGTATTCATTACAAAGAGAAACTCACAGCAAAGAATTGTAAGATTGGTTCAGTGAGCAAGAAGTCTGGCGTCACAAACAAAGGTGGGCGCTGTGGATCGGAAAGGGGCAAGCAGGACGTACATATTGGCCGCGTGCAAGATGTCTTGATGAGGCACCAGAGGCTCACCTTGTCGATCTCAGCCTTGGCTTTATGAGTATTTCTCCCCGTCAGTTTACGCTTTGACCGTGCGATTTGAATGAGGATGATGGAGGCACGCGTTTCGCTCATGAAGAGCACCGTTAGGAAAATGAGAGGACCTGAAAGTCTATATCGGATATACCGTCTCGTTGGCTGGGTTTTCAAGGGAAACTGCCTTACACGGCTTGCACCCATTGCACCCATCGCCAACCGAGATTGTATTGAATCACCCCTCCAATGACGGAACCAAGCCCAAGGGCAAACATTGATAAAAAAGCGAATAGCGTCATCGGCAAACCTCGTCTGCCTGCAATGAGAGCGAACATAAAGATGGCACCGATAGCGCTTACTCTTGAGGCTGCCAGAGATCTGCGATGCTGCCCCCAACAAGGGAAGCACCAGTAGAACCAAACATGCCTCCAAGTGCGCGCCCCGTAAGTATCACTCCCATGTTTGGCGCCCTGTGTGCTAGATATCGTGAACAGCATGGACGATCGGGGTCACATCCTTACAGTGCGACCATGACTTGCGTGAGGGTGAACATGATTGACGAGAAAATGTAAACTGGTCTCCTTCCAACTTCCTAGAGAGAGGTGAGCTATGGATTGGCATCCGTCGTGACTACGGACCTCGCTAAACGATGAGGTAACCAGAGGGGCGATACCGAAACCCATAGCGTAGAGACCAAGGCCCAGCGCTGCCTGCAACTCGGTGCAATGTAAATCGCGTTTCAAGGACGGTGTGCTGATGGAAAACGAGGACGCAGATGCAGCTAGAGGAGCATCATGAGCAGCATCGGAAATTAAAAAGAGAGAGAAAAGCTACCTGCTATCCCGCAAAAATAGCAGCCCATTAGCGTGATGAGCCATTTCTTGAGGCAAGGGTAATTCTGAGGATTGCGCTGATCCCCGTCTTCGAACTCGACCTGCTAGCAGTGAGCGATGGGTGTTCTAGTAGAGCCGTGATTGGGAGCGTGTACATAAATTAACTTTTCTTTGTTGTCGATCATGGTTGGAACGGGAGATATCGCCGAGATCATGCCCTCCGTACACTTGCCTGACATGTCGTCGATTCCAAATGTCCAAAGGGGATATTTCGAGTGGGATGTACAACTGAGTGGTGGTGTACCCCGGAACGGTTCTGCACTGTATAAGTACGAGATGGACACGGACCAGGTGAATTGACCGGGGAAGCAGCCTGAAGAGAAGCATGTTGTACGAGTTCGTTAGGGAACGATGTGGGTGAGGCGTGCGCGCAAGGCCAAGAGTATTTCAGCAGATGCAATCATAACACGCGGCCGACAAATGGGCAGGACCAAGCGTGAACGCGCTCTGGCTGTAGTCTGTGTCTAGTTGACATGAGGTGCGGTAACATTTCAAACAGTCGTGCGTGTGAAGGGTGGAGCTTGGATTTATCGCAGAGACCAGGAAGACGGCGAGATCTCTGCACGATAATAAACGAGGAGCACAGCCTATTGAATTGGTTCTCTTCACGCGGATACGTGCATGGTTCTGGTTGACTTGTTGTTGCCTTTGGGACACCAGATAAGAAAAATTATGATTGCCAGTGCTCAGACTGGCACTTGGATGATACTTCGGACGGTGCCGGGTCTATGGCTCCCTGGATGAACGATTTCTCACCTTGGGCATCTGATAAGGCCTAGTGCAACTTGCTTAAGCGATAGTGTCATTTGTGACTGGTAGCCCGGGGAACTTGACAAGAGCGACAGCGCAGGCTGACCCCGGTCAGTTTGAAGCCACCGTTGATTGAGTGGCGGACGTAAATCGAATCGGACGCAGATCGACGAGCTTGTTCAACTTTGAACCGAAAGTAAATGATGATGATATAGCATCCGGTCCAGGCGTGGGCCTTGCGACAGTCCCAGTGCCTCATGCTGGCAACTCTTCACTACACTTCCAACTTTGAAGGTGCTCTTGCCAACTTCGGCTACATGGTGGGTATCTCAACACGTCTTAGTACCTTGTGGTGGCCTTGACTTGCGCAGAAAGTTTGACAGTGACATTCTGCATGGATTCCCGCATGTTCAATCGCTAGGGCCTAGGCTGTGTTTGCTGTAGCCCAGTTTTTCGATTTATCGCTAGAATCTGGTTACCCTCAAGTTCACAGGCATCAGGCTCGCCTTGGCAGCTTCGCAGACTAACAACCCATCGCACTGCGCCTGGAGTCCAACCTCGATGGTGGCCTCAATTCACGCGGATTATGTTGGTCCCGGGCTCAGGCTGTGTTTACCGCGGCCCGCTTTGTGATCTATTTGCCAAAACCTCAAGTCAAGCTTGACTGGTCGCCCCCACAATGTCGAGTTCGAGAGGGTCACAACACATCTTCGTTTCATGCGGTCCTCAAACCAATCCCCTAATACCTCGATCTTGACAGTTACACTGGACTGCTGTCCTGAGTCGTAGCCACATCATAAACAAGAGGTCTTTACCCCATTGACGGTTTTCATGGCCGACAGTCCCTAATCATCATGGATGTGGCAGTTATTTCTGTCGTTCCAAATTGCATTCTTTGATGTGTTGCGTTCCAACGACGCAATTCGCACTGGTAGGTGGCGTTCGGTGTTCGGGTGAACTTTGAGCCTTACCCCCCACTTTCGTGAGGCTTCCATGCATTTCGATCTCGAGATCCCACCACTGTCCATTGTGGTTGAAGGAGACCGCTAGACTCGCAACAGCAGCGTTATGTGTGGGTGATCAGGGCACCTCCAATGACGGTCCGATTTCCGATCCTACGCAGCCAATTCTCCTTTGGACTGCTGTCCCCAGCAACCTGAAACGAACTCGGTAAGCTGCTCGACGTCAAACTTGATCGGGGAGCCCTCGTTCAGTCTAGGTTCCGTGCTCGCACCCATCACCGATCAATGACCTCTCATTGAACCGCGGGAAAGCGCTGTGCGGAGGTCTGCCTCGCAGACACCCTCGACCCAGCTACATCTGCCAGGGTTCCGGCGAGTCTGAACGGCCTTGAGATGGTCTAGAAGCTGGTTCTTCCTCGCGGACGCAAGGAGTGGTGGTACGGGACATGGGGAAACGTCCGCTGACGGCGCCGTCCTGCCAGCAAGTCCCATGCGGAGCTAGACAGCAGCACATGCCTGTGGTCTCTCATGTACGCATGCTCTCTTTTGTCCTATCTAGCTCCTGCCGGACTCCGCCTCGTGACAGTCTTTAGTTAAGTTGGACAGCCGACAGAACCACCAGCACCATCGATACCATCGGGTAACAGGTGAGCCCTCTCAGTGGATTGCAAATTGAACAAATTAGGTATTGGTTGAAATTCCATTTTCCTAAGTACAGGCAGTGTGTCATGGTTCAACAGGACCCAGTACCAGTGTTTGGTATCGTTGTTTACCGACGTTCAGAACCAGTTCTGATCAACAACCGAATTGCAGAAGGCCCTCCACTGGCATCCGCTTACTAGGTCGTATCACTTTACGTGTCTGCAAGTCAATTGTACAACCTGGTTTCCGAGGGATCCGAGTGGAGATGTCATTTATTCTCGAAATAGCCCAGGCTTCGTTCAATTAGGCAGGGTCCAATGAGTCGCGAAGACGAGGAAAAAAGAGACGGGCGCACGTGACCGATTCATTCGTCTCATTGGACAATACATTTCCATCTATCCCGAATGACTCACTACATATATGATCGAATACAGAGTGGGTCGACCTTCATATATGTCCGGCCCCCCGCGGTATATGTATGAGCCAAGATATGGTCCATTTCTCGAGCTAGGGCTACATTCAATTTGACAAAGGGTGGTCGAAGATTGAATAAGAAAAGGAAAGTGTGGGGCGTATGCGTGCCTACGCACGACGCGTGTGTACGGGCTACAGAGATAGACTGTCTTGTGTGCGGAAGATGTCGTAAGGAGAGTGAGCGTGAAATGCAGAGAATGAGCATGACGAAATACCAAAAAAAAAATATCAATAAAATACCCGAGCTAAACGAAAAAAACCCGAACGAGGAAAGAGTCAGAGGATACAACAAGAAAGGAACAAAAAGAAAGGAATAAAAGTTAACACAAACATCGAAAAAGTCTATCATATAATATCGTGAGACACGACAAGGGTGAGGTCTGTCCAGCACGTGGATCGTCAGTCCTCAGCCGGCACGTAGGAACATGGCCACAGGAGTTGGCTTCCTCTTCAGCCCACTAGGTGATCCATCACAACTATCATGATCGGACGAACTCGTCCCTGCACTCGACGTGGACGACTGTGAGCCGTGCCGACGAACCAGGGGCGGAGATGCCGAATTGTCCTTACTCTTGGAGTGCCTCGGTGGCGTGAGGTGTGCCGGCAACTTCTTTGGGGGCGGAAAAACCCGACGCGCACGAGAGCCAAAGACATTCCTGAGAGGCGAGAAGAGCGTAGGTCCTCGCGGTGACTCGACAGCGAGGGAGCCTAGCGTGCTGGTCGACCAACGGCTACACAAGCGCTCATCAGAGCAAGGTGACTCCGGGAGAGAGAACGGAGAGCCGGGGGCGTTTGAAGAGGCTGAAGATGTAAAGGACAAATCGGAGTCAACAGAAGAACGTGGTGCATCCGAGTCTGTGCTCGAACGTGGGAGACGTCCACCATACGTTTCACAGAGAGGAGCCACCGGTATTGCCGGTGGAGGTGGGCGGACATGAGTGGACGCAGTGTACGTGAAAGAGGATTGAGAGTAGATGATTGCGTCGTCTTCCACGTCGAAAACGTGTTTAGCCAAGATTGGTTTATAGGATGGGATGTCCGTATCCTCTTCTAGAAAGATGCAATCCTCTATGTCCAGGGGAAGTGACATTCGAGGGAGTGGACGGGACAGTGCAGGGAGTAGCGGAGGGGCCGTCATATTGCGCTTCCGACGGACCATCGACTTTTGACCAGTTGTTTGCACTAAGGGCAAATTTGGAACTCCAGGGAATGTAGAAGCGGGAGGGGTAGCGGGAGGCAACAGGGGAAGAGGCTTTGAGTGTCTGCTACGACCACGGGGTTTCGACTCGAGAACCGGGACGGCAGAGGGTAAAGTATCGGCGACGAGAATAAGAGAGTCTCGGCGTGCCGGATAAGCAGGAGCGGGGACGGTAGGAGAGAACGAGATAAAGTCTTCGAATTCATGCGCGTAAAAGTCTTGATCTGCCTCTTCTTCCAGCGTTGCCTTGGCTTCAGCGGAATGTTCAAATGTGTCCGTCACTGAGAGAGGAATGACTTTATCTTCTCTTTCGAGACAGTCCTCAACGTGTTCGTCTTCTTGACAGATCAATGAACGCGTCTTTGTGATGCAAAGTGGACGAATCGACATCCGCTGTGGGCGGAATCGAGGTGTAGGAAGTAGGAAGTCGCTCAGGTCCTCATCATCTGATGTCCCTGGTGTGGCAAGTGGATCTTCACTTGAGGCACCATCCGAGGTTGAGGAAGAGGCAGAGAGGGCAGGCGACCGTGGTATATCACTCCCCAACATGAGCAACGCATCGTCAATCGAAAAGGCATAGGCCGAGAGTGTGATCCGAGAAAGAGAATGTACTGGCTCTGATTCTTGGGGAGTAGATTGTATTGGGCGTGCTGTCTCAGGGGAGATGTCAAGCACTGCGGATAGTTCAGGTATGATTTGGAGTGGGGGAGGTCGTGTCTTTCGACGGGCGAGAGTAGAAGAGCCAGAAGGCTCAATGTCCAAATCCACAGAGGTGGAGTTCTTTCGAGTGCGAATTCGAGGAGAGCGCTTCAGTGAAGCGCGAGAAAAGACTGCAATGCGACACGTGAGCATTTCGACCAAGATGAAAGGGCGTGACATACTCATTCCGCCTTTAAGTCGTGTCGATGTAGACGAGTTCTGTGGTGTCGGTGGGTGTCAGGGTCAGCTGTGCAGACAGACTTGGAGGCGTGAAGGAAAGAAGAAAGCGTGCGGGGTGATTATATCGCAGAAGGCCATTGTGTTTCGCTCCGTCTGACCCTTTTGTGGTCCGCCAACTTGCATTGTCCTTGTCTCGCTTTTGTCAAACAACAATTAACTTTTTTAGGCAATCCTTTCAGCGTCGCGGACTCGAAATCTTTTGTCTCATCTTCTTATCCTCATTAGGTAATCCATCCCCCGTCCTCGACCCGACTATCCCCGACCATATTACACACCCAGTGGGAATAACGCCTCAAATGTGATTTTGTACGTAGAATCCCTCCCAAAGAGCATGATCCATATGCGCCTCGCCGCATCCTTTTTCTGTCTCTAGTCAACACAAACGCGTACACGATCATCTGACGAAACTACTCACCGCATCCCAAACTTCTATGGCCGCCGGTCTCGCCGCGACATTGTCCGCGTACGCCATGAACTTGCCGTATTTCGGATCCTCCAGCGACTCCCCAAGCCTGGGTCCGCCTCCCGCTGGGTACTTGCCAATGTCATGCTCGATGCTGAGGCGCAGCCGGTAGATCCAAGGCGTGATGCAGGCGTCCGCGATCGTATAGCTGTTCCCGACGGCGTATTCCCCATTATCGGATAGCAATCCCTGGAGGTACCCGATCACCTTGAGCAGGCCCTCGGCAGCCTGGGGATCCCGGTCCAAGGTCCACGTGAAGTACGTCGGTAAATACTTGTTCGTGACCGCATCTATGAAGATCCGAACTTGTGCGCGTTGAACAGGGTCAATGGGCATCAGGTTCGCTTCAGGGTATCTATCAGCGAGAAATTCGAGGATCACGTCGGACTCGGGGAGCTTGAAGGATTGAGGTGATGGTTCGTCAGGTGCCACGTCAGGGCCTCCATAGGTGATCACTGGCACCTGTCGAGCGTCCACGGGCTGTCTAGTGCTATCACGAGCCACCACACACCTTGCCGATGGGGTTGATTCGTTCAGTGAAGAATGCAGGCTTGTTGATGAGATCAACCTCGATGCGTTTGCAGGAGATGTTCTTCTCCTTGAGCACAAGCTCGATCTGTCGCCCTGCGTCACAAACCTCTTGACACTGATAACCCGAGAAATTTGTACCTTTTCCACGTAGGGCGAAGTCTGTCAGCTATGGATCAGCACATCCTCAGCTTGGACGAAGGGCTTATAATACCTTGTACCCGTACAAAGTAAGTTGGGTGACCATGTTTATGGATACTTTTCCGATGGAGTTGGGGCTTGCGCGAGAACGTTCAACACGATCTCTGTTTGAGGTCGACTGACATTCACAGCTCCATCTAGTTGGTCTTATATGCTCAAGAAAGGGGCTGTACTGGCGGAAAAAGAATATACGAGGTAAAAAAGAACTCGTTCAACGCAGTTGAGCTCAAGGTAGTCCGACAGGATGACAGTTCCGTTACGTTGGCCCTCAGGTTTTTTGAAGAAAGACTACGCAATGTCGGTAGCGTCCGCAGAGCTGGAGCGAGGATAATAGCTAGTAATAGAAAGATGAGGGTCAGTAATATGAACCTTTCGAGCGAGTTTGCACTTTTACCGGTCTCTTGAACCTCGGTCTCGTGGTGGGGTGGCAGTAGTGCCGAGATCAAGACGCCCGATCTCAATATCTTGCAATAGGGCTTCATTGTCGTAAGGGGTGTTGATCTGGGTCCATTAGAGACCGAGGATCATCCACTCCTGCGTACGGTCGACTCCCTTAAAACACATACCTAGCAATACTTCTGATTAGCTAATGTGAATTAACTACTAAAATTGGGAATTCTATTGGAGCAGAGATTCTCAATCCGGCAGGTGAAACACACGGCACAGACAAGAACATGTTTGAAACGGTGATGAACGTGAAGAAGCGACAGAGGAAGGAAACAAAGGAAGTAGTGATTGAGGCCATCTGTCGCATCATTTCGGCCATCCCCGTGTCGGACAGCGAGGCACCAAGACCGCCGATCCGTTCAACCCCCGTTGCAACATTCAATAGGGCGGCCTACCTGCGCGATCGACGACCACCCAGAGGCGAATGTACCCAAACACTAGTCCATTCTCGTCGGGCACACACTATCTACTCCTACGGTTCACCGACACCGACCGACATAACATCATAAACTACTGACGCTGACATGAAAGGAAAGATATATATCCTTCTTCGTTTTCTCGTTTTGCAACAAAACAGATACAAGCCCATGCACCCCCGGCTGGAATGTCCTCCATTTGTTCCTCTGGCCAAACCGACCGTGAGACACGTGCTGCTCGAACTTGAGCGGTGCAGACGCGTCGACGTGGTTGAACTGGATGATGCGAGAGTGAAGCGTCAGCATCGCCGCCTTGCTCTCTTCCAGGGGCGAATGGTGCGCCCCGACGCGCGGATCCGCGGAGGCCAGAGCCGTTCCGTCCGGTTTCACCAACCTCACACCAAAGCTCCCCCGCACCAGCACCACCAGGCTATCTAGGTCCGTGATCGCTGCGCGTTCCGCGGCGTCGATTCGACCGAGCAGGTAGAGCACGATGCGTGACAGACATCGGAGGCTCGATCTCATCAGACTGTGCACCAGCTTTGGAAAAATATCACCACCTGCAATCGTTCATGAGCTGCATTATTCAGAGAGGGATGGTCTTACATGTTCGGACCATAGGACAGGTCTTCGAGTCTCAGATCGTATATGAATAATCCGGCTACCTTCTGTCTGAGCCAGCTGACGGGTTGAACCTGGGGTGGCTTGTTGCCAGGATAAACAGTAGCTCCACCAGAGAACGCCCTAGTGCGCTCAGTGTCACGCAGGCTGCAGAATTATTTCCTTTGAGCCCGGTGGGGATCTCAATGCCTTCGTTGACTACAGCTTGCTACTCGGGATGTCTCGACTCAATAGGAAACGGTCAAAAGAAACGACTCATTTCAGCCAGCAAATACAAGCATGATAACAGTATCCTTGAGAGAGGTGTCTCGTGAGCGTCAAGGTATCTCCGTCACAAAAGAGGAGCAATAACTTACCTCCCCACTGCGCATTTGGGTCAGCTTCTTGTAGCCTGTTTGGATCACCACTGCGAGAGTGAGATATGCAATTATAGGTAAATATAGGCATACCCTCTTACCTCCATGGATTATAGAGCAGTCCATGGATTGATGCTGATGGAGAGGTGAGTCGTGATTGACTCTGGGGGTTGGAATGTGCTTGCTCATCTGCCACCAACTGTTCGGTTTGTTGATGTAATCAGGACTCTGCATGTCCGTAGTGTTCAATTAGAACTCTAGGGAATGTAGAAGCGGAAGGGTTGGCGGGAGGCAACAGGGGAAGAGGCTTCGAGTGTCTGCTACGATCACGAGGTTTCGACCCATACATGGGGACAGCAGAGGGCAACGCATCCGCGATGGTAATAAGGGAGTCTTGGCACGCCGGATAAGCAGGAGCGGGGACGGTAGGAGAGAACGAGATAAAGTCTTCGAATTCATGCGCGTAAAAGTCTTGATCTGCCTCTTCTTCTAGCGTTGCCCTGGTTTTAGCGGAATGTTCAAATGTGTCCGTCACTGAGAGAGGAATGATTTTCTCTTCTTTTTCAACACAGTCCTCAACGCCTTCGTCTTCTTGACAGATCAAGGAACGTGTCTTTGTGATGTAAAGAGGACGAATCGACATCTGATGTGGGCGGAGTCGGGGTGTAGGAAGTAGGAACTCGCCCACAATGTCCCTGGTGTAACAAGCTGATCTTCACTTGACGCACCGTCGAAGGTCAAGCAAGAGCGTGGCGTAACACCCCCCAACATGGGCAACGCGTCGTCAATCGAAAAGGCATAGGCCGAAAGTGTGATCCGAAAAAGAGAATGTACCGGCTCTGATTCATGGGGAGTAGATTGTATTGGGCGTGCTGTCTCAGGGGAAATGCCAAGCGCTTCTGATAGCTTAGGTGTGATTTAGAGTGGGGGAGGTCATGTTTTTCGACGGGTGAGAGTAGAAAAGCCAGAAGGCTCGATGTCGAGGTCCACAGAAGTGGAGTTCTTCCGAGTGCGAGTTCGAGGAAAGCGTTTCAGTGAAGCTCGAGAAAAGACTGCAGTACGACACATGAGCATTTCTCCGTTTCTAGGGATTTATTTGTTAGAAGTTTCTCTATACATACGTAGCTATCATTCCATGTAATTTTACATTTATTTTGGTCTCGTGGACCCATGTGATCGCATGGGCAGTTCAATTTTGCAACTCTGGTAAGGTGACAGTGACTTGCATTCAAATCCGCAAGTTGGCCATGTGCAAGCGAGCACATTCTGTTACTGCTTTGGGTTTGCCCTGCTCTCGTCCAATCAGAGCTTCCACTAACCCTCGCATAGACCTCCCGTAGGCTCGCAAAGCCCTTCTGAAAGGCAACCTAACAAGTGCGCTTTGCAGATAAGTTGTCCTTCTCTCGCTTTTGTCAAACAACAATAACTTTTTTAGGCGATCCTTTCGGTGTCACGGACTCGAAATCTATTGTTTCATTTTCTTATCCTCATTAGGCAATCCATCCCCGTCCTCGACCCGACCATTTCCGACCATATTACAAGCGCAGTGGGAATAACGCGTCGAACGACCTTTTGTACGTGGAATCCCTCCCAAATAGCGTGAGCCAGATTTGTTTTACTGCATCCTTTCTCTATCTCTGGTCAGTATGCATGCGCACACGACCGTCCGACGACGTCACTCACCGCATTCCAAATTTCTATGGCCACCGGTCTTGCCGTGATATTGTCCGCGTACGCCATGAACTTGCCGTATTTCGGATCCTCCAGTGACTCCCCAAGCTTGGGACCCTCTCCCACTGGGAACTTGCCAATATCATGCTCGACGTTGAGACGCAGCCGGAGGATCCAAGGCGTGATGCAGGCATCCGCGATCGTGTAGCTGTGCCCAACAGCGTATTCTCCGTCGTCAGAAAGCAACCCCTGGAGGTGCCCGATCACCTTGAGCAGGCCCTCGGCGGCCTGGGGATCCCGATCCAGTACCCACACGAGGTACGTGGGCATATATTTGTTCGTGACCGTGTCTATGAAGATCCGAACTTGTGCGCGTTGAACGGGGTCAGTAGGCATCAGGTTCGCTTCAGGGTATCTATCAGCGAGAAATTCGAGGATCACGTCGGATTCGGCGAGCTTGAAGGATTGAGGTGATGGTTCGTCAGGTGCCACGTCAGGGCCTCCATATGTGATTGCTGGCACCTGTTGAACGTTTACGAACTGCCTGGTGCTATCACAGATCACCACATACCTTGCCGATGGGGTTGATTTGTTCAGCGAAGAATGCAGGCTTGTTGATGAGGTCGACCACGAAGTGTTTACAAGAGATGTTTTTCTCCTCGAGCACAAGCTCGATCTGTCGCCCTGCGTCACAAATCTGTTGACACTGATAACCCGAGAAATTTGTACCTTTTCCACATAGGGCGAAATCTGTCAGCTATGGATCAGCACATTCTCAGCTCAAACAAAGATCTAATGACACCTTGCTCCCGTATAAAGTAAGTTGAGCAGCCATGTTTATGGATACCTCTCTTGATGTTTGTGATACAAGGCATGATTTCACGAGTGCTGCCCTTTATAATTTCGTGTTTCGGGTGCCACGTTGCATCTCCACGCTGTCAATCATTTTTGACATGTTTTAGGCCATTCAATCATTGAATCCGACGAGTTTTCAATGAAATGATTAGCTGGTGGCCGGGGTAACCAATGGTTGGGAACAATCAAAACCAAAACCTCAAATGATTGATCAAAAGGATTACATTCAGGCTACTGGGCTCACTGGAGACTATGAGTGCCTTTCTACAGGGATTCAATGGTCTGCATATTACTGTCTGTGAAATCGTGTCCAGTGCCCCGATAGCTGCGCCAATCCTGTTCGAGACAGTGAGTACAAGTCCAATAATGGGTGATGTCTTTCCAGTAAAACTGAAGATGTTTGCGTCAGAACACCAACACATCTTGTTCGTTGTTACCTCTCATCATGGCCCTTGCCGTCGCCAATGTCGCCTTGTCGCGTCTGTCGCCCGCCAACTTATGAGTCTTTTTGATAACTCCAGGCATGCTGACATTCGCAGCGAAGGGCCTTTCCTGCCCTGCATTCAGCTTGACTGGGACCAGAATGCGTTGGCGGTAGGAGACATTGGCATTGAAGACGTCTCCCAGCTCGACCGCATCGTCAGTTATGGAGGGCCTTTGTATGTTTGTTTACCTCCGTCGCACCGACAGATTTGCTCAGTTGTGATCCGCAGGTGGCTCGACAGAGTGTGAAACAAGGCATCATCGAATTTACCTGCAGGGTATATCTTTGATCCAACGTCGTGCCGGGACAACGATTTGGACTAAATGTCGTTTTTGGACACCCAGATTCGGTCGGAGTACCTAGAGAATGACATGGCAAGCCAGCGACCTCTTTGATGACGCTGTTGAAAGCCGTCCACCCTGGCGTAAATGGGCGGTGCCTCATCTCTCCTGATGTACCCACTGACCTCACTATACATCATCAAGAGGGCGTCACGTTGCATGCTAACAAGAGTGAACAAAGATAAGAAAGAGGGTGAACACGTTGATGTTCTACGCAACGTAGAACTGCAACACGTCACACCATGTTTCACCCTTTTTTGGTAGATTGAACTTGGCACAAGGGCAGACGCAGTAAACATTGACCGAAAGATGTGAAGTGGGATGTAACTGAATTCAGAAGGAAGACAAACGGGACATGCCAATCAGAATCAATAGCCATAAAGGAGAGTGGGGGAAAGTCGAACGAAACCGTGTAGTGGCGAGGTTAGTCGAGTAGTCCGACCTCTGGACGTACGCATTGCTGCGGGCTCGAACTCAAGCACCGCCGACATAGATAATTGACAAGTCCGGGTTTCGAGCCAGCCTTAGTAATCTAGCAGGATCGTTTGCGATGTTGAGATCGATTTCGCAATCCTATCGAAAATAGTTGATCGATAGAAGTCTCTCATACCGAGGTGTGTTTTACCAAATTTCATGCTCTGCTAGCAACTGAGAGCGACGTATAATTAAGGTCGCGGTGACCTTACACGACACAACAGGAAAATACACCATGTTTGGAATGCCATTCTAGATTGGGTAGAAATGCTTGCAATTCGGACATATCATTGCACCTTCAACGATGTGGACCTAGCCGTCGAACGTGATGAGCGAGCGTGGTACAGATCAAACAGGAGAGATAATGAAGTACTTCGAGGAGCACACGATGAATTTTTTGGAGGAATTCGTCATCCGTCATCTCTGGCTGCTCAGGGGGCAGAGACGTGTCCCCTATCTACCGCATCCCTCAAAAATTGTGGACGAATGGAAGAATAGGCGAAAATACTTGCCAAAGTCGCTGCATCGACAAGGGTGTGCCATTCAAGTCTTGGGAGGATGTTTTTGACGAAATCGGATTGAGCTCTTGTTCAGGTGGTTCTATCTGGATGACTTGTAATAGTAGAGGGAAGTTGTTGGTGGTGCAGCCCTTTGCATGACAAGCCAGCAAGTTGTGGGTGATCAGGCGGACTATCCTCAAATAATTGAGCAGTAGAATGATACTGTCGCAACTGATAAGTGCGTATATAAGCAATTCAAAGAGCTCACTTGCGAGGCTCTCAAACAGTCGCTTCGTCTCGATGGACGCGGTCAGTTGGAACTACGAACACCAACTATTACATTCAGGTAGGAGCTGCCAGGTTGAGTCAAATGCACGTTCGGTAAAACACGGTGTGTATCACCAAAATACCGGTCAGCTTCGTACGGGCTAGGCCAACGCGTGTTGTCCAGAGTTATCGCGCGTATCGATGCAAAATGGTCAAGCCACCACCCAAACGCTTGTTCGAAGGCATGATTACCACTCATTCTGAGATCTCACCGATAGCCTCCGTCGATTACGACCTTGGTTGGCCTTACAGTCTTCCACCCACTACTCAGATCATTTATTTCATGATAGATTTATTTTTCAGGCCGTCTGAGGAGGAAGTTACGATGACCCGGACGCTCGACAAAGTTCTGAGGTGGAGCGATGCGATTGACAAGGAATCGCTTTGTATTCTCGCTGGACAATGCGTGAGTCGTGTCCACAACATGCCTGTGTTCGTTGTACTCACAACGAGGCTAGGTTTGGCGCCTAAGACTCACAGTCCACTGTCTCGTCGATGCGGGAAATATGCTCGACTGTGCATGCCTCGCGGGCATCGCGGCCTTCAAACACTTTCGTCGACCAGAGGTCGAGGTCATCGGGGGCGAGGTCATCGTGGTTCGTACATTACTGGAAATTGATCTGGAAATTGTCTTGAACATGCACCACACTATCTTAGCGCGCAGCAGTACCACTTTCTATCCACCACACACCGTTCTGCGTCACGTTCGCGTTCTTCTCCGGTCCAACGACGGAACCTGTTGTGGAACCTTCGTTACTAGAACAAAGGCTGAGGGCTAGAACAATAAGGATTGCGCTCAACGCACAATGCGAGATCTGCGTCTTGCATAAGGCGGACGGCGTGCCAACTGCACCAGATGAGGTATTGGGATTATTCAGCGTCGCCGTAGTCATTGTGCAAGACCTGGACAAGTTGGTAGAAGCACGGTTACGAGAAGACTGGGCAAAGCACAAGGTCGAGGTACGATAAATTGGTCCCGCATATGTCAAAGCTGGTTGAAACGACTGGTGTTGGCATGGGACGTTTGTTGTGAAGACGCCACCCGCGGCACTGATCTGTCCACTTATCATAATATGGGTGCATTCATTGATAGCCATCGTTTGGGACCTTCTGTTACCACGGTCCCTACGATTCATCTGATTGTCCCGTCATATAAAGCTAACATTCCCAGTCATCACCCTGCGCTGGCCAATAACAGCCGAGTGTCCTGGAGACGATTTTGGTCGAAGTCTCGTAGCTGTCACACCTATGCATTTGGAGGTAAATAATCTTTCGGAGGACTTACATCAATGATCAACGGGTCTGTCTGCGAAATACCCAAATAGGCTCCTTATATTGTTCATCAGATGGGCTGGTTTGAAGCTTTGAAGAAAACTCGCAAAATTTATGACCCCAATGAGAACGACTACCGCTCGGCAAGCAAATGTATTCTAGGGCCATACCCTCCCCCGACTGACGGAAATATATTAATGTAGTAGTGATAGTGATAAAAAGGGTATCTTCGTTCGTCAGTATTCTTCCACGCTCGAAGGGGTTGGAAACTTCTATTGAACTGTGAGCGTCGTGTTGAGGTATACTTTCTCGCTCGTTCCCACAAAGATGGTAAAGTCGCCAGGCTCGACGACCCATTTGTTTCTAGAGTAGGAAAAGAAGGACGAGGCGCATCAGCTCGCTCGTTCAGGACGAGAGGGCAATGACAAGGACTTGCTTGAGGGACCACACAGCGAGCTGGCTCGACCTCACTGGAATGCTTACTGTCGTTGACTGCCCCGCGCTGCAACCCCAGTGACTCAACAAGGCCAGTACGACGGAAAGCCACGAAGACTCACGGAATGTCCACCTTGGTGAAGCCAATCAACTGCTTATTCGGGGTGACGACGGAGCTGAAGAGATCTGTCATGTAAACCTAGTTGTGAGGCCGAGGTCAGCTAAGGAACGTGGGTAGCGTCTTGCTGTCTGATCTGACCTGAACGACCTCCTTACCGTCCATCGAGCCGATGTTTTGGACGGTTACGGTGACATTGAAGTCTTCGCGCGTGTCGATCGTCGAACAAGACAACTGCAGGTCGGTGCTAATGATTTGCATCAGTATCTGGTCGATCACCACCAGGAATACCGTAACACACTAGTTAAAGGTCGTGTAACTCAGCCCATGACCAAAGCCCCAGGTAGGAACGGGGGTGTCAAGAACGTACTGGAGAACTGTTAGGGGACAGAACGAGACCAACATATTAAGCAGCACTTACCTGGTGTCCGAAGTGTAGGGATCCATTCGAATAGATAGCACCGGGGTCGTGCGGTCGCCCACCTTTAAAGTAGTTGTAAAAGGCAGGCGCTGTAGCAACGCTTCTTGGGAACGACACAGGGAGCTTGCCTGCCAAATGATTAATGGCGAGTATGGAAACACGCTTGCGAATCACAGCGTACCAGACGGATTGACGGCTCCAAATATAACTTCAGCAATGGCAAGGCCACCTAGTTCTCCTGGGTAGAATTGCTGGATCACGGCGTCCACGTCTGTGGGTGATGGGAAAATATGCGACCGATCGAGATGCTTGACGACTCACTTTCTTGGATCCAGGGATTGGTGATAGGTTTTCCGCTCACAAAAACCACGATTGTCGGAGTACCAGTAGCTTGAATAGCCTGTACTAGTGGGAACTGCGCACCCACAAGGCCCAAATCCGATAAATCGACGTGTTCGCCCGTCGTCGCGTTCGTGCCGCGCGTCCACAAGAGTGTCTGGTCCAAGGACCACGTTCCGACCATTACAATGGCAGCATCAGATCCTTTGGCTGCTGCGACCGCCTCGGAAAAACCTGATTGGTCGTTCGACCAGAGCTTGCAGCCTTCTGCAATGTTGATCTTGACAGACGTGTTGGCTAGGTAATCAATGAAGCCCTGAAGTGGCGTTATGCCGTTGCTGGATGCGTTGTGGAAGACATAATCGCCGAGCTGGCACCGTGATAAGAAAGAGAATCGATAAAGGAGCACAGTGTTACCCACCGAAACTCTGTTAAACTGCGGCCCTATTAAGGCAATGGAATTGATCTTAGTACTCAGAGGAAGGGTTTTATTGTTGTTTTCAAGAAGGACAATGGCCTCTCGTTCCATCTGGTGGAGAAGATCCCTGGTAGTTTGTGTTCGTATTGTGGACGCGTAGTCGGGATAAGGGTACGGGTCTAAGAAGTATATTTAATAGACATCATACTCACATGGTAGGGCATACTTTCGAAAAGTCCAAGGGCAAACTTTGTTCTGAGAATGGTCTTAACAGTCTCATCAATATAGTGAATATCCACGGTTCCGCTCGCAATTTGGTCTAGAACACATTAGACAACGAAGCCAAATGAGACTGGCACGAACCCGGTAATGTAAGATAGGCGTAGGATCCACCACCCATTTCTCCACTAAGCCCATTCTCAATTGTCAGCTTTGCGGCACATTCTCGCGTCGGGCAGACACCATGAAAATCGATTAAAAGGTCCACGGAACCTGCATCACCGGTAACAAAGTATTTATAACCCCACTCTTTACGGAGCTGAGTTTATTGTCAAGAATGGCATCACCCGCAGTCAAAGTTTCATGGCTTACGATGTCAGTGAGCAGATCTATGTGTCGATCGTCAAAAGATCTATCTAATGATCAAATTGCCACTCACGTTTGTTAGCTACGCAGGGAACCCCGTCGTAGCTTGAGTAGGCCGTCATTATCGAGAGCGCATCCATACATGCGTAGTTGAATGGTTGAAGGTAGTAGGTGCGGAGCTCACGCTCCCCCCCACTGACTGGTGCAAGGTTCCTGCGCGTCCCGGGTTATCTCAGTACATCCTCTCCACCAATTTTAAACTTACAATCCTCCCAGCGGACTACCGAAAGCCGTAAAGTGTTTGCATGTCGCAGCCATACGCGCAATGGCATGATCACTGACATTGCGGCGGCGCCCAGCTTGAAGACCGGTCACATACGCGCGGCCCATTTCTCCGGTCCTGACGGCTGATTGGAGACAGTGCAAATGCAACAAGAGAAACGACCTACAAAAAAGGATCTTCACCAAAATTCTCTTCCACTCTACCCCATCGAATTTCGCGCGACAGGTCAAGAACAGGAGCAAATAACTGCGAATAGCCTAATCCTTCTGCTTCCGTGGAAATCGTACTGGCGGCCTCCTGCAACAATGGGGGGTTGAAAGATGCAGCAAGACCGATGGGAGATGGCCATATCGTCCCATTATCTGTGAAACCATGAAGGCCTGATGACTGTTTAAAAACCAGCTAACACGTTCCATGCAGTATGAAGATCTCACCCTCGGACTGAATGATTGCTGGTATACCGAGGGTAGTGTTCTCCATCAAGTACTGTTGTCCGATCGTGATGGCATAAGCGAGCTTCTCCCAAGGAGCCTGATAGCCGGCCCAGATGGCTCCAGCCTTGAACTCCATCATTTGTTCCTACCTCCACAACGTGAACACTAAAACTTATTGGAGTGCACGCAACATACCAAGCCGGTTTGATTGTATGTCAGGGTATTGTCCAATGGGTTAGACATATTCATCCATCCGTTGATATCGCCCTGGATGCTGTACGACTGGTCTCAGGTCACATATATACAGAGACAGAAGAAGAATACTCGCAGCTGGGAAACCTTTTCTTGTACTGTCATTCTCGGTAGCAGATCGTTCACCCGGTGTTCGATCGACGCCTTGGGGTTCTTGTAGATAGGAAGGGAATCATCGAGATTAGAACCTCTTGCTTCAATGGAAAAGTGCAAATCATCGCGGACATCATGGTGGTGGTAGCCGGTGGTCGACCGCGCTACGAGCAAAGCCAGAAAGAGAGACCAGGCAGGTCCATGTGAATAGAGGGTGTTCACCTTCATATTTCACGTCAATGCGGGGTTGTTGTTCGGGACGAATGGACACGCCATTACCCATTTATGCTGGGTTGAGGTCTGAAACTGTCACAAGAAGCAGGCTCGAAAGACCAGGAACGTACAACGTGGTGAACAACTTGAAACTCTCCGCAAAAGGCACATGACCAAATTATGACACGAGCGGGCCGCTGGTGTCTTCATAGTGGTAGTGACAGAACAGAACAGGTCGATAACTTCTTCAAGGCGGGCCTGGATTTTGATCTTATGTAACACAAGAGTCAATCAACTTGTTGTTCTGTCAAACCCGAGGTAAGTTCCCACCTCAACTGAGGAACTCTACGTAGCAAAGCTCTTAGTCAGTACATGTACTCCCTTTCCCTTCCATGGTTTGAATGGATGATCGATACATGGTGATTACCATGTTTTGTGCTCGCGGTCCGGGTTATCGCTTGCGGTGATAAGGTGAACAGCGTCGTTGAACACCAAATTACAGGATTATGGGGGCGTGTGGTACAAGTTTCAGCTAGACGTTGCCAACACCGCTCATTGGACGCCATGGCCAATTACGGCGAAAAGAACCATGCGCAACGTGCATCATGTGACAGTGCTAGTAATGTTCCGCAACCCCGTGCTACCAGCCCTGGCGTGTCAGCTTATCTGTCTCCACCATGGGCTTGCGGGGTTTTCTGTGCCTGATCGCTCTCCTTTGCGCGCTTTTCATGGTAACCCCGAGAATACAACCTGTGGTACATTTCAAGGAACCCCCTAGCGATGCGGTTGATCATGTGAATCCATCGGTGGTTCGGGATTCGAGTGAGTGGCGAGGTTGGATATCGGAAACCTGAGTCGGCCAGCGACCACAGAGAGTAGGGGAAGATTATATACAACGCGAGCGGGAGGGAGGAATCGTTCAACGACGAGCGCAATCCAACGATCATGGTCTCATGGCCTCCTCGTGTCCAAATCGATCGTGGTGCGTCTATCTGGCTTCGTTCCTCTGTCATTCCCAAAGCCCGTGTCTTTTTCCCTCCCAGTCATGCCCTGTGGATTAGGATCGTCCTGATTGACGTCTTCGAAAGCCATTCGAATTAGGCCAGAAGCACCACCGATTTCCTCACCGACAAACAAGCCAAAAAAAGCGTTCATGCATATCGGACCCAAACTCGTTGAGATCACACAGCGCCCCCCACCGGCACCAACCCGTTGCCATCGCCGTCCACAAACGTCAGCACTTCCGTCGTCTTTCGAATCTTCAGCCGCTGGGCCAAGAAGTCCGAGTCAACGAACAGGATCGACGTGCGCATGGACTCGGAGGGAGGACGCACCAGGTACGAAGATGGGACCTCCTCTTTCGAGCACATCAAATTCGTCCTCGGGCCTCTTGGTTCGGCTGCCGCAGTGCTAGCGCCACCACCGGACAGTGCCGTCTTCACCACCCTGTCGACCCCGGTGCCGCTTGCGACGCGCGTCGAGGTCCAGTCGCGCTCGACGTACGCCCGTACGTTCAAGTTCGCGAGCAGTGTGTTGCAGTACAGCGGGCAGAGCGGGATGGGGAACACCGGGTAGAGCGAACTCGATGGAAGAGCGCGCATCTGCACCGTCACGTCCCAGTCAGCTTCGCGGACGGCGACAAGTATACAATATACCAAGACGAAGGACAGGAGAGCGAACGTAGCCGTCCAGATACCCGTATTCACCGCGTACAACATCAGCCATTGCAGGACGTGCGCCGTGCTGTTACGGTTTCAGAACGGGTTTTTCAGACGCTCAATCCGTCATGTGCTCACCGTGCAAATTCAGGAAGCTGCTGGTATGTGCAAGGAGCCTTGTCAAACCTTGAAGAGCTGGTAGATCGCAGAGATCACCTATAAAACGACATCAGACCCCGCCGTCTTCACTACGCGTGAAGGGTCCTCACCCATAATATCGGCGCGACAATGTTATTTCCACTGACAAAGACAAACCAGCTTGAGCATAGCAAAATAAACAGTCTAAATGACCAAGCGCACAAACATAAAATCGATAGACTAAAAAGCCTTGAACGGGTATCGCAACCATCACCTGAATGATCAGTCCTTAGCATCGTTCCAAATGGAAAAAAAAGTGATCATGTACTGAAGAGAGCAACTGTATCTGTTATTCGTCAGTAAGTCTCCAAGGATGACAAGGATAGAGCCTACACCAAGTTCTCTGAGAGGGTATGGACATCAAGACACAGAGAGGTAACGAATAGAATGACGTACAGAACTGGAACGAGTATCCCTGAAGGTGTCATCAGGCTAGCCATGATATATTTGTACACTGCATAGAACATGAGACGGGAGAAAATGGGTAGCACATATGTAGGGGCGAACCACCAATAACCGTCAACGCTTCATATATCGTGTTCAGAGCCCTGTCACAATTTGTCAGGATCGTCATAAGGATGAGCAAGAGGGGCTTTACCATAGAGCTGCCACCTGAGGAGAAGATCGCATATGAGGCACCGGCATGTCCAGAACCTGGGAAATGACTCACGAAATACTTGATCCGCAGAGAATCATTCTGATAGCTAGCGCGAAAATAGATAAGCCGCTCAAAGCATGCAACACGAGGGGACTTACTGGACATAATAAGAGAATCTGCCTGGAATTAGCCATTTGTTTCGTCACTGCGACACAGAATTAGAACTCACGTTTTCATACAAGCAATGCTATAAAGGCCGACAGATATGAGCGTGGAAAAGTAGGACGGCCCATATACCTGTTTGTATAACGAGACGAATGGGTTGGCTGACATGGCTCATCTACTCGACTGTGATTTGGAGAGATGGAGGGACGAGAAAACAGGAGGTCGGCTAGGAGTTAGTATATATGGAAATGGCAGTTGCATAGGATCGCCATTTTCGAAAGAACGCTCGTTCCGATCTGTTTGTTGTCCATGGGCGCATCAAACTCGGATGTTCCGGGCGATATGTAGCGCATAGCTTTCATCACTCGTAGTGGCCTCAGGGGCACCCTCGTGTGTACCATGGATAGGTTTGTGAGTTTTTATGGTTACCTCGTTGATTCGCTGACGGGCAACCAACGGAAAGAAGGCAACCACAGGTACAGGACCCACTACATGGTTCATGCGCGATGAGGTTCGACGTCGCACCTGGGAACAAGAGAAAGTGCTGGTTATGGAAATATTCCTCCTGCAAAATAAACGCAGAAGTCGTATCCGAGCGTGCTACCGTAGCCTGTAGCTTGCGGTTCGCTGAAATTCTTGTACCGTAGCTTTGGAATGGTCGCCGATAGTTTGAATTCAAGTCTGCTCAGCCATTCGGGGTGACAGTCGACCTCGAATTTATGTTCCCACGTCGTGCAAGAACCCGGGATAAATTTTTGAAATGTACCGGAGAATGTTTGAAGTGGATTCAGCTTGACTTCGACTCAGATGCTCGTTCGTCGAGTTTCAAAACCACATCCTCTGCCAAACGTGGTTGCCAACCCGCTAGCATTGTGCTTGCAGTGGCTCCAAAAGAAAGGAAAAAAAGAGAGAATGGAGGAATTGGCGAGGCCGAGAATGGAGTCGTACCAAGTAGAGGATAGGAAAGCGACTATGAGCCGGCCACTCGAGCTCTTCCGATTTGATAGAGGTTTCAGGATGAAAACGCCGTGTGCGCCACGTCGCACCACACAGTGAGCGCCGGATGCATGCTATCGACAGACGGGTTCTCAGAAGTGACAGTTGGAGCCTCGTCATTAATCACTACCACAACATCCAAAAGGTCAACCTACTGGGCAGACGCTTGCGCGATCGACAAACAACCCAAAATCCAACGTGCCCAAACACCGGTTGATCCGGACACATTATGTTCACCAACACCAACCGACATGACATCGTAAATTGCTGACGTTGACGTGAAAAGAAAGATATATTTTCTTCTTCGTTGTCTCGTTCTCTAACAAAATAGATACAAGCCCATGGCACCCCCGGCTAGAATGCCCTCCATTCGTTCCCCTCTCCAAACAGACCGTGAGACACATGCTGCTCAAACGTGAGCGGAGCCGTCGCGTCGACGTGGTTGAAATGGATGATCCGCGAGTGAAGTGTCAGCTTCGGTATCTTGCCCTCCTCCAGGGGCGAATGGTGCGTCCCAACCCGCGGATCCGCAGAGGCCAGTGCAGTCCCATCTGGCTTCACCAACCTCATACCAAAGCTGCCCTGCATCAGCACCACCAGGCTTTCCAGGTCAGTGATCGCTGCGCGTTCCGCGGCGTCGAGTCGACCGAGCAGGTAGAGCACGATGCGTGGATCGATGTGCATGTAACCACGCACATGGCTTCCGGAGGCCCGTCGATCCCTGCAGGCAGCACATCTGTCGGGGTCTGCGCGACCGAGCACCGAGATGCTGTTCACGACATGGAGTGGCCCTTCGTGAGATCCGGATTGGAGGTCCTTTGGGAGAACGTAGAGTTCGAGACGGTACGATCCAGGGAATGCAAACTCTGGGAGCTGCCCGACGACGCTAAACTGACGAAGGTGAGATACGTCATCCGCCTTCTTGAACAGGACATGGGGGTGACAAGGCAATGTCTGAGGCAAGTCCTCGTGCATTTGAATGACGGCAGAGAGATCGTGACTCCATTCGCTGTGAAGGATCTTCTGGTACTGCTGCCGGAGGGACAAGTCGTTTACGTCGTAGGGGATGTCCACCTTGACCTCGGTGCCCGTTACAGGATCTTTGATAGCGGGGTACGTATAATCTATTCAAACGAAAATTTTCGTCAGGGTGTTGTATAAAGGAGAACAAGCTAAATGTCCTACATTTTCTCATCGGATCAGTGGGCAACAGACCACGTGCGTCGTCCGGGGTCCAATAGTTCGAAAACTTGTTACGGAAAGGATGGAGTGGGGTAGCATGGTCCACCGAAGAATCCGCGTCCTGGTAAAAAGTTCCACTGTCGGTTACTGGGGTGACCTCAACGGCAATCAAAAATCATGGAATGTGACATGTACATACCAAATGGAATAATGCCGTCTGACCGAGATTTCCAGCCGTTCTCGATCCAGTACTGAGGATAGAGATACTCCCAGAAGGCATAGAGACGGTCAACGTTGCAGTGGTGCAATATGAAGATAGGATCAAAGTCTAAGGAGGGCCATTAACGATGGGTCCATGAAAACAATGATTTGAACTTGCTTGCATATTCGTTTACGGACTGCAACAAATCAACAAGATTAGATATATAGCGGAGGGGAAAACAAGATTGTGCCTACCATCGATCCGTTACCTCCAGTGTCGAGATGAACCATGTTGTGCGATTCCTCGATCGACGCTAGATTAGAGGTAATGATGATGGTTACTGAAATTGAACCTATAAACGTAACGTACGGGGCATGACAGGCATCGGAGGCTCGACCCCGTCAGAATGTGCACCGGTGTTGGAAAAATATCCCCACCTGCAATTGCTCATGAGCTGCATCATTCGGAGAGGGATGATCTTACATGTTCGGACCATAGGATGGGTCTTCGAGGGTCAGATCGTACGTGAATAATTCAGCAACCTTCTGTCTGAGCCAGCTGACGGGTTGAACCTGGAGTGGCTTGTTACCAAGATAAACAGTAGTTCCACCAGAGAACGCCCTGGTGCGTTTAGTGTCACGCAGAAGACAGGGTGCCAATGATATGCTTACGTAGCTGCCTGATTGTACAGTTCCTCGGTTGGTTTTACGTCTTGATTAGCCCACCGGTAGGTCCTACTCCAGTCACCCATATATTCAACACGAGACACTGTACCCGGTTTCAAAGTGAACTCGTAGTGGTTCAAGGGATTAGGAATTTGACGCTGCAATCCACCGGGGATGATGATCGTGACGTTTGGATCCTGCAGCAACTGAGGGATGCCCTCTTTCGTGGTTTCGAGGTTGGTCCAATCCCAGTATCTCCAGGGAGGTGAGTACCTACGCTAATCTGCCAAGCTGTAACTTACGGGAGACGAAGCGTATTTGCAGCTTCCAGCCAATGTTCATTGCAGGCCGCAGAATCATTCCTTTCGAGCTCGGTGGCAATCGCAATGGCTTCGTTGACTACAGCTTGCTACTCGGGATGTCTCGACTCGATAGGAAACGGTTAAAAGAAACAACCCACCTCGGCCAGCAAAAGCGACACACGGTGCCAAGGTGGGAATAGAGCCGCTGCCTGAAGGTCAGCCTGTCTTGAGAACACTCGATAGGAGTCACGGACAGGCATGATAACAGTAACCTTGAGAGGGATGTCTCGTGAGCACCAAGGTATCTGCGTCACAGGAGAAGCGATAACTTACCTCCCCACTGTGCATTTGGATCAGGTTCCTGTGGGCCATTTGGATCACCACTACAGAGAGTGGAATATACGATTATAAGTAAATATAGGCATACCCTCTTACCTCCATGGATTATAGGGCAATCCGTGGATTGATGCTGATGGAGAGGTGAGCCGTGATCGACTTTGCACGTCGGAATATGATCACCCATCTGCCACCAACTGTTCGGTTTGTTGATATAATCAGGACTCTGGGTGTCCGTAGTGTTCCTCATGTTCAGGATTTTGTTGAATGCCTGAATGAAGAGAGAGAATTGAATGGGATTCTTCTGGAGGTCACGGATCTCTAGGCGGGGCTGAACGCCCGTGCCTTCGATACCGATAATAGGATAAGGTTGTGTCATGGTCAAAGCAGAGAAGTGTCAGTGTTGCAGGGATGACTTGACAGGAGGGAATGGCCTGCACTACACGAAAGAGTCATCGAGCTTTTATCGCCCTCGCAGACGGATGTTTCCACGCCAATGCACCTTGGCTAGGTTCATCTGCTCCCTTCCGCATGGGATAACTTGATCGTATGTGTCACGCTATCTGCCCGTTCCGGGAGCAGCTGGGAGGTCGATTTGACCGAGAAGTTACCTCTGACCATGACAACGTGCGTCCTTCATATGCTACCGTGGTGGCAGCTTTGAACATGGTCTGGAAGGAGTGTGTGGGATGCTCGATTGGGTCGTCTTATCTGAGTGTTTGCTCCACCCCTCAAAACCGGCGGGAACCGCATGATCCCCAATGGCGCAACAGTAGGACAATTAAGCGCGTATGACGCTTGGCAGATGGCGTGCTTTCGATTCACGTGTTCTCGTCGAGAACTGTAAGTAGAAACACGACCCGCGTAAGTGAGACCATGTACCCTTGAAAAGGGATGGAGCGGCGAAGATGAAGAAACCTTATCTGGTGGTGTGTATGTGCATGCGCTGATTCTCCAGACACTGAGCTAAGGAAGCATAACCGCCAACTTGAATGACTGCCAAGGCCGAGCAAGAGTCGGTTCAAAGGCGAAAATGGCTCAGTAAGTTGACATTTCAAGGTCTGCGCCGTAATCCACAATCGGAGACAGGAATTTCCGGCGGTGGACTCTTAGTTCTCCAGGCTTTCAGGTGTGGCGAAAGACCATGCATTGGACGGAATACCCTGAAATCCAATGGCAGCCCGGACAGGAGTGGGGGCAAATGTTTTCCTTTTCGATTGAAATTTAAACAAGGCCCAATAAAGCCAACCACTGGCACTACCACCAAGCGAAAAGCTTCTGTCTGGGATAATTTCTTTCACTCCCGCGGCGCGCCCCATTTCCTCGCTTGGGAGGACGTCGCTGCTGGATACCAATCTTACCTCGTCCCCGAACGAGTCCGGGTCTATTCTCGCGGGCACGAGGTTCATGGATGGACATTGGTCCAACTGCATCACCGCGCACAGAGCAGGTCGTCATCCAGACCTCGGTGAAGTAATTTATCCCGATAACTGGCCCCAGAAATAGACAGGAACACACGGGAGGGACACCCGAGCTCAGTTTTGAGGTGCCTTTCCTACGTGTTTCCATTCAATGACGAGGATAGGTGGAGTTGGGTACACCGTGCCCGTCGTAGTACTCCCGGTGAGGATGGAGGAGCTGAGCACCAGTTGGCCGGAATGATCACGGTTAGTGAGCGGCGTTGTCCTTGTTATGGTGATCGAACATTATGATGGGCGCCGTGGTGGAGTTGTAGGAGATATTGAATACAATACGGCCAGAGATAGGCAAGTCATTTCCAGTCATCGGCCGATGCTCGTAGCAAGCTCGTCGTGGGACATGTTGACCGGATCACCATTATGGTGGGGGAGAAGACCCGGAAACGAAGGCAGGTCCATGTCGCAGACTCGTTGAAAACATGGATGACCCACGACCCGCGCTTGCTCAAGCATGCTCGAACTCAGTGGTGGAAAATTCGATAAAGCTGATCATGTAGCAACGTCCGCAGCTACCACCAGTGCCATTGTCCGTGACCCCACTAATGTTAGTCCTCATTCTCTGCATCTGTTGCGCCGTTGATGATTTTCCTTTGGCAGACGTGCATACTCAGTCTCGACCGTCGATGCAACATTAATTTCTAAATAGTCGTAAGTGCACTACACGACCAGCGCCACGCAACGATGCTCTCGCCCGTGATATCAGCAATGGTGACACCAAACCGCTCAGTCATTAGCCATTTGAGCTCTTCTGACTTGGCAAAGATTCCATATTGATTCTACCCGTATCTCGTCCGGGGCACGAGTTTTGATCCGGCGGGTCAGACCTGGAGAGCTTCGAGAACTCGACTGTATTGGATCCACTCCAATACTATGTTCGGACAGGTCGCACTGTGCAAAGAGTCCTATGGTTCGCTCTCAGGCTCGGGACTAGTACTCATCCCGAGACGTATCGCACAAGTAAACATAGTAGCGCTGCAGAGTGGATTTGTCGTGTTACGAAGCAGCTCGGAGAAGAGGACGTCGTACGAAACCAATTTGGGAGAAAGTCGATCAACATATTGTCCTCCCCAGGGCCCTAGTAGGAATGAAAACCTTTCAATATTTGACATGTTCGATGACGATGTTCGACCGCGTCGCATCGCAAAGTGAAGGTCGGATGGGCCTGCCATCGACAGACACGTTCAGTTCCGCCGTCCGGGAGTGTCAGTTGGAAATTCGTCATCAATCGTTTGTCGCACCTTTTTGGTCGCCGGGCCGGGCCACGTCAGAAAAACGCAACACTAAGACCGCACCAGCACAACATGCAACAAGTCGACCTACTGCAAAGCAGACGCTTGCACAATAGACAACGATGCGAAGTCGAACATGCACAAGCACTGATGCGACGTCCATTCCCATTCTCATCGGACACAAACGCTAATGTATTCTTACAGTTCACCGACACTAATCAACACGATATCCTAACACCCGTACCCGTAAAGGGATATCGTACACTGCTAACGCGATATACGTATTTTCCTTTTTAACTTTCTCGTTCTGTGAGGAAACACATACAACCCGAGGGGGCGCCCGTCTAGAACGCCTTCCATTCGTTCCCCTCTCCAAACAGACCATGAGACACATGCTGCTCGAATGTGAGCGGAGCCGTCGCGTCGACGTGGTTGAAATGGATGATCCGCGAGTGAAGTGTCAGCTTCGGTATCTTGCCCTCCTCCAGGGGCGAATGGTTCGTCCCAACCCGCGGATCCGCAGAGGCCAGCGCAGTCCCATCTGGCTTCACCAGCCTCATACCAAAGCTGCCCTGCATCAGCTTCACCAGGCTTTCTAGGTCTATGATCGCCGCACGTTCCGCGGCGTCGAGTCGACCGAGCAGGTAGAGCACGATGCGTGGATCGATGTGCATGTAACCACGCACGTAGCTTCCGGAGGCCCGTCGATTCCTGCAGGCCGCACACCTGTCGGGGTCTGCAGAACCGAACACCGAGATGCTATTCACGACATGGAGCGGCCCTTCGTGAGATCCGGATTGGAGGTCCTTTGGGAGAACGTAGAGTTCGAGACGGTACGATCCAGGGAATGCAAACTCTGGGAGCTGTCCGACGACGTCAAATTGACGCAAGTGAGATACGTCATCCGTCTTCTTGAACAGGACATGGGGGCGACGAGGCAATGTGTGGGCCAAGTTCACATGGGCTTGGACGACGGAAGAGAGATCTTGATTCCATTCATTGTAAAGGATCTTCTGGTACTGCTGCCGGAGGGACAAGTCGTTTACGTCGTAGGGGATGTCCACCTTGACCTCGGTGCCCGTTACAGGATCTTTGATACCGGGATACGTGTAATCTATCCGAGCGAAAAATTCGTCGGTGGGTTGTATTAAAGAGAACAAGCAAAATGCCTTACATTTGTTCGTTGAATTAGTGGGTAACAGACCACGTGCGTCGTCCGAGGTCCAATAGTTCAGAGACTTGTTACGGAAAGGATGGAGTGGGGTAGCATGGTCCACCGAAGAACCCGCGTCCTGGTAAAAAGTTCCACTGTCGGTCACTAGGGAGACGTCAATGATAATGCAAGACCATGGAATAAGACATATACACACCAAATGGAACAGTACCATTCGACTGAGACTGCCAACCGTTCTCGATCCAGTACTGAGGATAGAGATACTCCCAGAAGGCATAGAGACGGTCGACATTGCTGTGATGCAAGAAGAAAATAGAATCAAAGCCTAAAGAGGGTCATTGACAATGGTTCCATAGAAACAACGGTTCGAACTTGCCTGCATATTCGATCACAGACTGCAACAAATTAGGGGATTAGATATATAGCCGAAGGGAAAATAAGGATATGCGCACCATCGATCCGTTACCTCCAGTGTCGACATGAACCATGTCGTGCGATTCCTCGACCGACGCTAGGTTAGAGATTATAATTGCGACCATTGAGAATAAGCACGTAAACGTACGGGGTATGACAGACATCGGAGGCTCGACACCGTCAGACTGTGCACCAGTGTTCGAGAAATATCCCCACCTACAGCCGCTCATAAGCTGCGTCAATCGGAGAAGGACGACCTTACATGTTCGGACCGTAGGATGGGTCTTGGAGCGTCAGATCGTATGTGAATAATCCAGCCACCTTCTGTCTGAGCCAGCTGACAGGTTGGACCTGGATTTGCTGGTCGCCCAGGTCAAAAGTAGTTCCGACAGAGAACGCACTGATGTGCCTTAGTATCACGAAGAAGACAGTGCCGATGGTGTACTTACGTGGCTGCCTGATCGTACAGCTCTTCGGTCGGGTTTATGTCTTGATTAGCCCACCGGTAGGTCCTAGTCCAGGTATCCATATATGGGGCACCAGACGTAGCCCCTGGTTTCAAAGTATAGTCGTAGTGATTCAAGGGATTAGGGACAGAATTCTGGGATCCGCCAGGGCTGACAATCGTGACGTTTGGATTCTGCAGCAGCTGAGGGATGCCCTCTTTCGCGGTTTCGAGGTTGGTCCAATCCCAGTATCTCCACTAAACGTGAGTGTTTTCGCTAGTCTGCCTAGTTGTAACTTACGGGAAACGAAGCGTATTTGCAGCTTCCAGCCAATGTTCGTCGCGGGCAGCAGAGTTATTTTTTCGAGCTCGGTGGCGATCTCAATGGCTGCATTGACTACAGCTTGCTACTTGGGATGTCTCGACTGGTTGGGAAAGAGTAAGATTAAATCACCCACCTCGACCATCAAAAGAAAAAGACGGTGCCAAGGTGGGAATAGGGCCGCTAGCTGGAGGTTAGCCTGTCTCGAGGACACTAGGGGGAGTCACGGACAGGCATGGTAACAGTAACCTCAAGAGACATCTCGTCAGCATAGGTTATAAAAGATAGGCGATAACTTACCTCCCCACCGTGCATTTGAGTCAGCTTCTTGTGGCCCGTTTGGATCACCACTATGAAGTGTGGGTTATATGCCTCAAAGTAAATATAGGTACACCACCTTACCTCCATGGATTATAGGGCAATCCGTGGATTGATCCTGATGGAGAGGTGAGTGGTGATCAACTCTGCGCGTTGGAATATGATCACCCATCTGCCACCAACTGTTTGGTTTGTTGATGTAATCAGGACTCTGTGTGTCCGTAGTGTTCCTCATGTTCAGGATTTTGTTGAATGCTTGAATGAAGAGAGAGAATTGAATGGGATTCTTCTGGAGGTCACGGATCTCTAGGCGGGGCTGAACGCCCGTGCCTGCGACACCGATGGTAGGATAGGGGGGTTGTGTCATAGTCAGGGCAAAGAGATGTTGGAGAGAAGAGTTTACAAGAGGGAGCACCCTGTGCTAGACAAGAAAGTCATCGAGCTTTTATCGTCCCCTGGACACGTGTTTCCACGGTAATGTACCTCAGCCAGGTTCGTTCGTTCCCCACATGCCATGTCATGTATAGCAATTTGGTTGCGCGTGTCACAGTAGGCGTTCAAATCGATCATTTGTCGATCCATGAATAATCTAAATCCGGCGACGGTGAATTCGGCTCGATAATCTATCTGCCTGTTCCTGTCTAACTCGGGAGCAGCCAGTGAGCGGTCGATTAGACCCTGAAATCGGATGTCTCTTACCTCCGACAGTCATCAATACCCTTCAAATGCTGCTCCAACCTTCGGTAACGACACCATCCAAGAATCATGAGGTGACAGCTTTTAACACGGTTTCAAACGAGCGCGCGGTTGCTCGGTTGGGTCGTCTTGCGAATTCCATTGGGGAGTCAGCACCGCATCAGATGAGTCCCACCTCAAACCCGGCGGAGACAGCGTGATCACCGTGGGCACGAACATGAGACAATCGAGCGCGCATGAAGCTCAAAATCTTAGCATGTTTGCAATTCACGTGTTCCTGTCGAGTCCTGTAAGTGGAAGCTAGAGTTCCGTACGGGCAACACTGTGGCGTGAAAAGTCAACACCGTACTCGCACCCGCAGACACCGTACCCGTCACGAGTACGGGTCAACACCGACCCGTCAAGATGACAGTGTTATGAAAACACCACGTTGATCAATCACACCACGGGTAGCATTGACACTTCACAACCAACAACGAACTTAATGATGACTAGCTAGTAGCATCTGTTTATTCATCCTCTTACTAATAAGTCTATTAGCGGATGGCACACATTATGGCACTAGACACCTACCAAGTTCAGTAATTAGGTCTTCTTCCTCGTCACGAACGAGCTCAGGGCTAGCTGGTGTCTCTGCAGCGGGATCAGAGTCTGAGAGCGTCAGGTCAAGCTGCTTGGCTGACTTTGTCGAATAAGACTGTGACAATGCCTGGCACGCATTGTCAGAAGGGTGGTCCTGAGTTGTCATGTCTTTCAGAACAGCCTCAAATGACTTGATGAAACACGGTTGAGTGCGGGAAGAGTGAGCCTGAGTTTGGCGACTTTGGGTGGCATTCCAACGTCGGCTGTGGGGTGAATAATCTCTGGGTCCCTTGATAAACAGTTCTCAATTCCCTGGTAGCCAGTGAGAAGAAATCCGTGGACATAACTCTCAATGGACACACAGGACTGGGCTCACAACCCCTACATTGGAACACAGAAGCTGGCATTTGTTGTGGCCACAACTTCTGTGTTGAAAAGTTGTTACACCTTAAGTTCACACTAGAGTAAAAGTTCCCCAATGATCACAAAAGTGATAATATTTTGCAACTAGGGTTTTGAAATGTACAAGCTGAGACTATATACTACCTACAATGAGGTATGATGTCACTACATGAGGAAATCACATGTAACTACATTATAGTCCAGACTTGAATGGAAATGAATGATAATGAAGATTAAAAGATTGTGACTTTATGAAAGAGTGGAATTATGGAATGAATGTGACAAAAGTTGACAGTGGCCATAGTGATAATTGTGAATGACTAAGCTTATATCAAACCCATGAATCTGCAGTGAAAGTGCACAAGGGTTGGACTAGTCCAATCCATACTTGCAAAACCCATTTGCAAAACACCTTAGTGTGACCTGTACCCATGTGGAAGGGGTGCAATTGGCAATCCTAATGTCTGCATATAGTATATAAAAGGCTTAGCATGTGTTAGCTGAGGAAAAGTACTGTAAAAGTTACCTCCAGTCCAATCAGAACCCCTACTAGTCTTGCAAAAAGTGTCAAAACACACCATAATTCCTCTGTTCTGCAAATTCCAAGCACCCCTGTGCCTGGATGCTTGGTTTGTCAAGCATGTCATGCTTGGTAAAATTTTCATTCTTTCACTTTAGTCACAGTCCAGATCCATACAATGTTGTTTACATATACAGCACATATAAAATAGTATTATTAGGATCACTAGTTCCTGCAGTGCAACAATGTTCACTCAAAGGTTTTGGATGCTAGAACAGAGGGGTGTAATGTTAGGAAAGAAAGAGTGTTGTATTACCTGTTACCATTATGGAAAATTATTACAGTGGGGACAAAAAAATCTGAATATGGCAAATAACAGCAACTCCAACCAAGTCACAAAGGCCTAAGGAAACTCTCAGCTGAAATTTTCACTACAGGAATATCACAGGGATATATACCACCACCATCAAAGAGTCCAAGTACCATCACTGGCCCACTTTATCCACTACCTTTGGATCCCCCTATTCCACACTCTATTCTTGGTGTATATCCACAGATGCAAATGATAACACTGACCTTGCTTACCATGATGCTTGCATGTACAACAAGTGTAGTACAACTTATCTATAGTGAGTGTTAGAATCAAAATTGGAATAACTAACAGATCAATAAAACTTAGTAACATATGAAGTAGTGTGATAAATATATAAAGTTGCTACTTAACATGAGTGACAGAATAAAAAAGGGAAATTTTGCCTAGCTTTACAATAGAGATAGAGTGTCCTAATAGTCTAGTGGCAGATATGGAAGTAGTATATAGCAGTACTTTCTATTGATGTCATACTTGGATCAATCATGTATAACTTGAAGAGTTATAGTCAAACAGCCAGATGGTGGTGGGGGAATTTAGAACAGGTAGAGGCATATAATAAGCTGCATATATAGTCTAGTCAACTGCCCATAGATATAAAAAAAAGTCCTAGCAGCTCAAAGATAATGAAATGATATGTTAAAGCTAGTGGTAATGAGATATGAATAAACTACATATATAGATCTGGACAACCACTTATAATTGTAAAACAAATCCTATTGACTGAATGAATGGCACAATGACAATGTAAGATGGGCTTGAATACATTGCAGAGTGGATAAATATGAAAATAAATGTGCTAGAGATCTAATAGATAACAATTGAAATAATAGATATGAAAAAGATTGAAATATTGAATAAATGCTGTAAGAAAATGTCAAAAGTAGGACACTGAAGGAGATAATGGCAAGACCTACTTTAATTGCTGATGACATCTTCATTAGCAATGACAATATGTTACATGCATGTGAAGAATAAAAAGGCAAGTGAAATATGAAAAAAAGATGGGACTGTAGTAAGAGATTCCAAATTTGAATTACACAGGCTATGAGTTGCTTCAAGAGTAACATATATCAACATTCAAAGGACTGCCTGCAATATAAGCTTTGAGACAATATAAAAAATATATTCTATTATGTTTTTTCTTTAGAAACTCTTTCCATGGATCTTTCTAGTGATCAGTATGTAAATACTGTATAGGCATGTCAGATCCTAGAGAGAGCTGGCCTCTCACTTGACAATCTTCAGTTGTTTATTTTACTCTCTTACACTTTTTCAGTCCTTCTTTCATTTGTCTACTCCTGCCTCTCTTTATTTAAAGCCCTCTAACTCTTCTTGCATATATATATCTTCTCTGTTGTTTATTTTCTAGATCCATCAGCTGCTTTTCTTGCATCCTACTATTTTCTACCACTCATACACCTGTTTCATCAGCAGAAAACCAACTGAAATGGACAACTTACTATTTGGATCTTGCTAGACTTTAAAAAGCAATATCAATTAGATGTAATAAGACAATAGGCTGGTGGCACTGAAGTAAGTGTTAATCTAAGTCAAGGTGTCCAGGAAATCTGCCACTATATCTCCAGACAATAGGGATTATCCAATAGAAAGTGAAGGAAACTCCAAGAAGAACAAGATTGGAAAGAATGTCTTTAATTTGGCTGCTTTATATACTATTCAATTGGAACTTGAAAATGGAGCTTTAATGTATATTAGGATAGATAATAGATAATTGGATTATATTCTATTGGTCAGAGATAACTAACCTAACTTTTGTATATGGTGCAAGATAAGAGTGACTTGTGTCATTGGCTTGACAAAGCAGGGCTATAGGTTGCTGACTGAGCAATGAGTCAGTGCTATGCTTTGATAAGTCACTATCTTAAGATAAAGGTTGCACCAGGGTTAAAAGTATAATGTTATAGATAAATAATAAGAGTCTAAATTACTGGCTGTATTGATGGTTCTAGGCTGTGATGTTATAATGATGTTATGGGTCTAGATGTGTCCATCATGTGACTTGTGATGTGATGTGGCTGTGTAAGTCACATGACCTGTAGAGACTCAAGTTGGAGAGAATGAAGAGGCAAGTAAAGGAAAAATGATGGAAAAATAGAAATAAAATAAGGAAGATATGTAGCATTTATAATACTAATTGCTGCCTTTATAAGATTAACAACAAGTTGATTGCTAATAAGATCATTGAGCATGAGCCAGGTATTATTGTTGAGTATTTGCAAACTGGTAATTTATTTTTTCTACTCTACTATATTATTGCTAAGCATACAAGATTATGCTATTCTGATCTCTCCACTGTTGCCTATGTTTTCACTGTTGACCCTGACAACTTTGACCATCTGAAATCAAACTTTTAGTATTATTTGATAACACTTATTGTTATAAACACTACATATCTTTTTTATTTTATTTTAATTTTTTTACTATTTTTTCCTTATTTCTCTCTTTATTTTCTCCAACTTGAGTCTTCACAGGTCATGTGACTTACACAGCCACATCACATCACAAGTCACATGATGGACATATCCAGACTCTATGATATTATTATAGCATTATAGTCCAAATCTATCAATATAGCCAACAACTGAGATTCTTATCTCTTATTGCTTATCTATAATATCATATCCTCAACCCTGATGCAATCCTTATCTTAAGATAGTGACTCATCAAAGCACAGCACTGACTCACCACTCAATCAACAATCCACAGCCCTGCTTTGTCAAGCCAATGGTACAAGTCATTTCTATCTCACATCATATACAAGAGTTAAATTAGTTATCTTTGACCAATAGGATATGATCTAGTTATCTATTACCTACCCTAATATACATTCAAGCTCCACTTTGGAGTTCTAATTGAATAATATATAAGGTGGCCAAACTGAAAATGTTTCCCTCAGTCTTGTTCTCCTTGGAGTTTCCTCCACTTCCTATTGGGTAATCCCCACTGTCCAGAGGTATAGTGGCAGATTCCCTAGATATCTGGACTTAGATCAACACTTACTTCAGCATTCCTAGTCTATTTTTTTATTGCAAGCATCAATATTACTCTCTAAAGTCTAATAAGATTCAAATAGTAAGTTGGCCATTTCAAAAGTTATGGACCATATATTTCATGTGCATTTACAGCTTTATTATCAGTCCAAAAGCAATTGTATTGTAAATATTTGCTATCTTTCCCTTACAATTCTATTGACTATGATCACTAGCCTATTTAGATAATAAACTTGCATAGAGTATATTACTTTCATAAATAGCAAAGTGTTTAGCCTTATTTTATATCTATATCCCACAAGACCTAAATAAATGTCCTTAGATTACTGTCATTTGTTACAGCCCCCATCTACATGCACTACCTGTTATAAACACTATATATCTTCTCTATTTTATTTCTATTTTTCCATTATTTTTCCATTACTCTCCTCTTTATCTTTTTCAACTTGAGTCTTCATAGGTCATGTGACTTACACAGCCATAGCACATCACAAGTCACATAATGGGCACATCCAGACCCATGATGTCATTAATAATATTACAAGCCCAGATCCATCAATACAGCCAATAACTTAGACTCTTATTTTTTATTGCTTATCTATGACATCATACCCTTAACCCAGGTGCAACCCTTATCTCAAGATAGTGACTCATCAGAGCACAGCACTGACTCATTGCTTAGTTAGCAACTTATAGCCCTGCTTTGTCAAGCCAATAGTATAAGTCACTTTTATCTTGTACCATATGCAAGGATTAGGTTAGTTATTTTTGACCAATAGGATATGATCCAGTTATCTATTACCTACCCTAATGTACTTTTAAGCTCCATTTCTAAGTTCTAATTGAATAGTATATAAAGTGGCCAAATTGAAGGAATTTTCTCTAGTTTTGTTCTCCTTGGAGTTTTTTCTACTTTCTATTGGATAATTCCCATTGTCCAAAGATATAGTGGCAGATTCCCTGGATACCTGGACTTAGATTAATACATACTTTAGTGTCACCTGCCTATTGTCTTATCAATACTTGACTGATATTACTTTTTGAAGTTTAGCAAGATCCAAATAGTAAGTTGACTGTTTCATTAGAACAAGACTACTTTACTCATCTCTACCTCCACTTTACACCTCTCACTTACAGGCTTATCCTTCATCAGGATCAAGCATCACCCTTGTTAAAGACATTTTATCTTCAACACTCACTTCATCTTTTTAACTAAGTCAGCTACCAGTTAGTATACTTGGTGTAGGTTATAAGATGAGACTGACACTTGCTGGAACTAGTGTCCACTCTCTTGCAAGTCATATTTGGTGCATTTTATGCCAGGAACATCAGATAGAAAGTTCCAGTTGTAGTTATAAAGGAGAAAGACATTTTCCTCATCTGATATTGATTAGTCACATATAGCTATTAGGGAATGGCTGACATCAGCATAGGATTAACCAAGACTATGAACCAAGTCAAGAGCTCCACTAAGTTATGGAAATATATTAAAGAGTTGAGCCTTGCTCTTTATCCATTCCATCTAACATTGACCCAAATGATGTTAAATCAAAAGACTATGAGCAGCAACTAGCTTGCTCACCACCACCACTTAATCATGAAATAACCTCAGACTGGCCTGAGTGATTTAGTCACTCACCAGCATATTCTACCCTAAGAGATCACCTACCCCTTTTAGTGAACCATTAGATTGGTACTTCATGAGAATAGTCCTATGACCTGTACCATAGCCACTCTCCATACATACACAACTTTTCCCTTCTGGCTGTATATTATCAAACTATCACTCTAGAGCATCCACCTTCTACTCACTCCATCATGGATTAGACACTAGAGCTGTTGATTCTGGTATCCATGAACTTTTGCATGAGATATAGGTTAATGCAAATATCAACCACATTATTAGAGAAGGAATTTAACTGGGCTTATAATAGCTTGCCATTGCTGAGCACAGACAAAGACAGCCAGATTGTAATCTACCACCATATAAACACCACCTCTACTAAGTACCAGATAGAGAGGAATATCCCTGTTCTTGTCCTTCTACTTACTATACTTGGATTTATTGTTGCAATCCTAATATACACTTTGGCCCTTGTATCTCTACTCTATACCCTCATCTCCTCCAACTACCTTATCATTACCATCACAACTATGATAGACACTAGAGCTATTATAGTTAAACTTAAAGTCCCTCCCCCTTATCAAAATAGAACCTCATATATTTGCCAAGATATATTTGAGAATTTAAGAGAATACTTTCAAGCACCTTAACAATTGCCTCAGTACATTTGACCTATATCAAGAGAAAGACAAAGAGAAATTCTCAAAGTCTATGCTAAAAAAGCCTGACAAATCAGAGCTCACACAGCACAAGTAGAAATTAACCTTATCCTGAGACCTACTATAAAAGATTTTTCTTCAGAAAAAGAAACCTTATGTAAAGATGAATGAACTGCATACTAGTAATTCTCATTCTTGCAATTGCAATTCTCTTTTACTTTACAGCAATAATCATTTCTACTATCCTCAAAAATAAAAGCCAACCTATTTCCATTCACTTTTTATTTAAAGCCCCTAACCACACATATAGATTTACCATAGAATCACTGGTATTTGTTGATCTCAATATTGCTGACAATTCTTGAAATAACAATAATAACAACAATTGGTGATTGATGAATATTATCCTAATTATTGTTCTCTTTTTTATTATCATTCTTCTCATCACCTCTCTTATCACTTGTACTTGACATTTCCATCAAGAAACTCAAGATATTGAATCTTACTCTCTTCAAGATATAGAGATTTTTTTTCTCCAAATCCCATCTAGAGCAATAGTGATCAATTGGCCATTATTGTACATCAACTCTGTTGCCTCCTTATATTCCATGATATATGCTAAGAGATATATACAGACACAGTAGCCTATTAAATAAATTAACTCTTTGAGTTAATAAATCTCTTTCACTCCCACTCAATATGTCTAATCCAGCCTCATCTAGTGCTGCTCCTGGTATAGCATGTATTACTCAATAAGAATGGATAGCTATTCTAAACACACTACAAAGTGCCAAATAGCAGCTAAATCAAGTAAATACTGAAAGAACCCAATTTGAAGTAGATTTTAGAACTGCAGCTTAACAATTAACAGATGCTGTTACAAAACAACAAGAAGCTGAGAACCACTTCAAGCAATTTCTTGGTTTATACCAATGGGCAGGAATAGGAACCCATATACAAGAACCTCAACCATTTTCAGGATTTTTGAAAATAGAAGTATTTTCAAATCCTGGAATTTATCATAAATCTTCATCAAAATTTGAAGAATGGTGGATCAAGGTCAAAGTATGGATTGATTGCAATCCTAAGCAATTTACCAACTCAACTCCAAGCATGGCCAAACCAGGACAATTCATTACAGAAGTAAATGTCAAAGCATATGCCTATGTTACAAATGCTACATATCTTTTTTATTTTATTCTTATTTTTCCATTATTTTTTCCATATTTACCTTTTCATTCCCTTCAACTCAAGTCTCCATAGGTCATGTGACTTACACAGCCACATCACATAATGGGCATATCCAGACCCATAATGTCATCAATAATATTATAGCCTAGATCTATCAAATACAATCAATGATCTAGATTTTTATCTCTTATTGCTTATCTATAATATCATATCTTCAACCCTGGTACAATCCTTATCTCAAGATAGTGACTCATTAAAGCACAACACTGACTCATCACTCAATCAGTAGCTCAGTCAACAGCCACAGCCTTGCTTTGTCAGACCAATGGCACAAGTTACTTTTATCTTATATCATATGTAAAGGTTAGGTTAGTTATCTCTAACCAATAGGATATGATCCAGTTATCTATTTAATTGCCCTCATGTAATTCAAGCTCCACTTTGGAATTCTAATCAAATAGTATATAAGGCAGCCAAACTACAAGCATCTTCCCCAGTCTTGTTCTCCTTGAAGTTTCTTCCACTCTCTACTAGGTTATCCCTACTGTTTGGAGATATAGTGACAGATTCCCTGGACACCCTGACTTAGGTTAACACTTACTTCAGCATCCCTGCCTATTGTCTTGACAACAAGTGATCAATATTGTCCTTTGGAGTCTAGTAAGATCCAAGTAGTAAGTTGGTCATTTTATCTATGCAATCCTATCAAGATTAAAAGGATTAAAAGAATTACACTTTGCTGAAGTGGAAATTGCTAAACCTGTAGATCAAACTTCTAATCTTACAAGCTGGTGACACCTTACAAGGAAAATTGAAGAAATTTTCAACTCCAGTTATAAAAACATTAGACAATCAAAGAGATCAGTCAATTTCAACAAGATTGCCTCTCAACTGATGCATTTGTTTTAAAATGGAAAACTCTCTTCCATCAATCTGGTATTCTAGATTAATTCAGAATTTGGTTGTTGGAAAACAATACAAAAAAGGACATTATAGAAGAGATATTTTGAACCAAATAATGAAAATACTCAGTGGAAGAAATAGTTCAAGTTATTGGACAAATAAATTGAACAAAGGAAGAATATTGTCTTTTTTTCCCATCCAAAGAAATTCTTTTTATATCAATTCAGACACAATGAATACATCATGGATGTAGATATGTTATAAATTACAAAATACTACAACTACAAAGAAGAACAACATTGGGCAGACAAATGCTCAAAAGAATGTCATATATGTCATAAGACAGGAAGACATTCACATCTTTGCAAGTTCCACCTGATGAACAGATTAAAGTTCACAAAAGAACTTAGATCAAAAGGCAAGTCCAAAGATAAAGACAAAATATTCAAGAAATCTAGAAAAGTCCAAGCCTTAAACATAAATTTAGATTCCAACTCTGAATCTTCAGAATCAGAAGATAAAGATCTTCTTCATGCTATTAGAGGCATGAACTATGAAGAAATGAAGGCATTTTTCTTTAATATAAAAGATTCTAAACAAAAGGGAAAATCTCCTTAGATTTAAATCCTTGGAATGTTCAAGTCTGCAAAACTATTTCTAAACAAACTATTCAAATCCCTTTACTCTCAAAATTACCAATTTGAAAAACATTCAAAAATGCTAAAGCAATCTGAGTCCAGATGTCCAGGAAATCTATTACTATATCTCTAGTAGTAGAGATTATCCATAAGAAGTAAGGAAAACTTCAAGAAAAACAAGACTAGGAAAATGTCTTCAGTTTGACTATCTTATATATCATTCAATTAGAACTCCAAAACAGAGCTTTAATGTACATTAGAGTAGATAATAGATAACTAGATCATATCCTATTGGTTAGAGATAATTAATCTAATCCTTACATATAATATGTGATATAAGTGACTTATGTCATTGGCTTGACTAATCAGGGCTAAGTCACAGTAAATTATAATAAGTCACTATCTTGAAATAAGGGTTGTGACCAGAGTTGAGAGTATAATATCATAGATAAGTAATATAAGATAAAAGTCTAGATCATTGGATATATTGATGGGTCTGGATTATAATATCATGATGACATCATGGATCTAGAGTGATTCATGGTCTGGATATGTTCATCATGTGATGTGGCTTTGTAAGTCATATGATCTGTTGAGATTCAAATTGAAAAAATTGAAGAAGTGAGTATAGAAAAAAATAAAGCAAAAATAGGAAGAGAATAAGGAAGAAAAATAAGGGAGATACATAGTGTTTGTAATACTATTTCTTTCTTAGAGATCAACTTCCAGGTGATTGAAAAGAAGTATTAACCATTCAGATATTAATTTTTCACAATAGTAAAAGAGATTAAAGAATTATGCTTCAGTCATTTGAAGGTGATGTGGTACACTTGGATTTAACTTGTGGAATTTTGCTACTATATCAAGTGTATCTTTGAGATTTGCAGCTGATTCCCATGTACATTCATCTTCTTTGTAATCTTTACAATAGACAAGATATTTAAGGCATTTGCTCTTAAATGTTGAATTAATAATACTATATATTCCATTTTGTATTGTTTTTTTACAATTTTATATGATCAGAACTGGTCCAGGCTTGAATGTTGGTTGGCTGGAAAGGTATTTTCTGTGTGATTTGATATATGAAACATTTATAACTGGATGGATTTTTATTGAGGTTGGCAATTGGAGTTTGTATACATTAGGTCTTCTGATTTCAATGATGTTATATGATTCAATCTATTATTCTGTTAATTTTTATAATGCACAAGTTAACTTTATATTTTCCATTGAAAGCCAGATTTTATTTTTAATATTATATGAGAGGGCATTAGAATAATGTTTGTCTGCTTGAGCTTTTATGTGAGTTTGTACTATTATTATATTTTTTTAACCTGTTTGACTATATTCTTTATTTGGTCAATAAAGTCATCAGTAGCAGATGCTTTTGACTGATATTGTTCAAATTCTAGTCAAGGAATATAGGAACATGTGACATCAAAAGGTGCCTTTTGTATAGAAGATTGTCTTTTTGAGTTGTATTATAAATGCTACATATCTCCTTTATTTGATCACTATTTTCCTACTATTTTTTTCTTATTTTTTCCTTTATTCTTTTTCACTTGAGTCTCTATAGGTCACATGACTTACACAGCCACATCACATCACAAGTCACATGATGAGCACATACAGATCCATGATGTCATCATGACATCATAACCTAGATCCATCAATATAGCCAACAATCTAGATACTTATCTCTTATTGCTTATCTATGACATCATATCCTCAATCCTGGCACAGCTCTTATCTCAAGATAGTGACTCATCAAAGCACAGCACTGAGTCATTGCTCAGTCAGCAACCATAGCCCTACTTTATTGAGCCAATGACACAAGTAACTCTTATCTCAAATCATGTACAAGGATTAGATTAGTTATCTCTAACCAATAGGATATGATCCAGTTATCTATTATCTACCCAAATATACTTTTAAGCTCTGCTTTAGAGTTCCAATTGAATAGTATATAAGATGGGCAAACTGAGGCATCCTCTCTAGTCTTGTCCTCCTAGGAGTTTTTCCCACTTCCTATTGGATAATCTTCACTGTCTGAAGGTATAGTGGCAGATTTCCTGGACATCTGGACTTAGGTTGACATTTACTTCAGCATCACCAGCCCTATTGTCTTATTGTATATAATCAATATTGTCTTTGGCATCTAGCAAGATTCAAATAGTAAGTTGGCTATTTTATTAGAACAAGACTTATTCTCTACTCCACCTCTGCTCTACTATCTCTTGCTTATGGGCTTATTCTTTAGGATCAAGCACCATCTCCATTGAAAACACTTTATTATTAATACTTACCCCATTTACTACCAACTGAGTTAGTTACCAGTTAGTAACACTTGGTGCAGAATATAAAATAAAACTAACACTTGCTGATATTTGAAATGGCCAACTTATTACTTGGATTTTATATAAATTTAAAGGGCAATATCAGTCACTTGTTGAGAAGACAATAGGCAGGAATGCTAAAGTAAGCATTAACCTGAGTCAGGATATCTAGAGAATCCATCACTATATTTCTAAACAGTAGAGATAACCTAGTAGGAAGTGAAAGAAACTTCAAGGAGGACAAGACTGGGGGAGATGCCTCTAGTTTGGCCACCTTATATACTATTCAATTAGAACTCCAAAGTGGAGCTTGAATTACATGAGGGCAAGTAAATAGATAACTGGATCATATCCTATTGGTCAGAGATAACTAATCTAACTCTTACACATGATATGAGGTAAGAGTGACTTGTATCATTGGCTTGACAAAGCAAGGCTATGGCTGCTGACTGAGTGATGAGTCAATGCTATGCTTTGATGAGTTACTATCTTGAGATAAGGGCTATACTAGAATTGAGGGTATGATGTCATAGATAAGCAATAAAAGATAAAAGTCTAGGTTGTTGGTTGTATTTGATGGGTCTAGGTTGTAATGTTATTGGTGACATTATAGGTCTGGATGTGCCCATTATATAACTTGTCATGTGACCTGTAAAAACTCAAGTTCAAGAGAATGAAGAGGTAAGTAAAGAAAAAATAATAGAAAAATAGGAATAAAATAAGGGAGCTATGTAGCATTAATAACAGTAGTAGTGTATAATC